>JASCYN010000149.1:22686594-22854916 GCA_030408155.1 Lophura swinhoii | reverse complement strand
GAAAGTTTCTTCCAGAAATGCCACATTTCTCCCAAATAGATCACATCTTCTCCAAGAAATACCAGCTTTCCCCCTTCAAATAGGACCTTTTCATCCACTAATAGCAGGCTTCTCCCCCAAAAGAGGACAGTTTCTTCCAGAAATGCCAGATTTCTCCTAAATAGATCACATCTTCTCCCACAAATACCAGGTTTTCCCCTTCAAATAGGAACTTTTCACCCACATATACCTCTTTTATCCCCAAAATAGGACAGTTTCTTCCAGAAAGGCCACATTTCTCCCAAATATATCACATCTCCTTCAAGAAATACCAGCTTTCCCCCTTCAAATAGGACCTTTTCAACCACAAATACCTGTTTTATCCCCAAAACAGGACACTTTCTTCCAGAACTGCCACATTTCTCCCAAATATATCACATCTTCTCATAGAATTACCGCGTTTCCCCCTTCAAATAGGACCTTTTCACCCACAAATACCTGTTTTATCCCCAAAAGAGGACAGTTTCTACCAGAAATGCCATATTTCTCCCAAAAATATCACATCTTCTCCATGAAATACCAGGTTTCCCCCTTCAGATAGGACCTTTTCACCCACAAATACCTGTTTTATCCCAAAAGAGGACAGTTTCTTCCAGAAATGCCTGATTTCTCCCAAACATATCACATCTCCTCCAAGAAATACCAGGATTCCTCCTGAAATAGGAACTTTTCTCCCACAAATACCACCATTCTCCCCCGAAATAGGACATTTTCTTCCAGACATGCCACATTTCTCCCAAATATATCACATCTTCTCCAAGAAATACCACGTTTCCCCCTGGAAATAGGACCTTTTCCCCAAAAAAACCTCTTTTATCCCCAAAAGAGGACAGTTTCTTCCAGACATGCCAGATATCTCCCAAATATATCACATCTTCTCCAAGAAATACCACGTTTCCCCCTTCAAATAGGACCTTCTCACCCACAAATACCTCTTTTATCCCCAAAAGAGGACAGTTTTTTCCAGACATGCCACATTTCTCCCAAATATATCACATCTTCTCCAAGAAATACCAGGGTTCCCCCTTCAAATAGGACCTTTTCTCCCACAAATACCTCTTTTATCCCCAAAAGAGGACAGTTTCTTCCGGAAAGGACACATTTCTCCCAAATATATCACAACTCCGCCAAGAAATACCAGGTTTCCCCCTTCAATTAGGACCTTTTCTCCTTGAAATACCTCTTTTATCCCAAAAGTGGACAGTTTCTTCCAGAAATGCCACATTTCTCCCAAATATATCACATCTTCTCCAAGAAATACCACGTTTCCCCCTTCAAATAGGACCTTTTCAACCACTAATACCTCTTTTATCCCCAAAATAGGACAGTTTCTTCCAGAAATGCCACATTTCTCCCAAATATATCACATCTTCTCCAAGAAATGCCAGGATTCCTCCTGAAAGAGGACCTTCTCACCCAAAACTACCAGCCTTCTCCCCCAAATTGGACATTTTCTTCCAGAAAGGCCAGATTTCTCCCAAATATATCACATCTTCTCCAAGAAATACCAGGATTCCTCCTGAAATAGGACCTTCTCACCCAAAACTACCAGCCTTCTCCCCCCAAATTGGACATTTTCTTCCAGACATGCCACATTTCTCCCAAACATATCACATCTTCTCCAAGAAATACCACGCTTCCCCCTTCAAATAGGACCTTTTCTCCCACAAATACCTGTTTTATCCCCAAACTAGGACAGCTTCTTCCAGACATGCCACATTTCTCCCAAATATATCACCTCTTCTCATAGAATTACCAGCTTTCCCCCTTCAAATAGGACCTTTTCACCCACAAATACCTCTTTTATCCCCAAAAGAGGACAGTTTCTTCCAGAAAGGCCACATTTCTCCCAAATATATCACATCTTCTCCAAGAAATACCACGTTTCCCCCTTCAAATAGGACCTTATCACCCAGAAATACCTCTTTTATCCCCAGAAGAGGACAGTTTCTTCCAGAAATGCCACATTTCTCCCAAATATATCACATCTTCTCCAAGAAATACCAGGATTCCCCCTTCAAATAGGACCTTTTCACCCACAAATACCTCTTTTATCCCCAAAAGAGGACAGTTTCTTCCAGAAATGCCACATTTCTCCCAAATACATCACATCTTCTCCTAGAAATACCACGTTTCCCACTTCAAATAGGACCTTTTAACCCACTAATACCAGGCTTCTCCACCCAAATAGGACATTTTCTTCCAGAAAGGCCACATTTCTCCCAAATATATCACATCTTCTCCAAGAAATGCCAGGTTTCCCCCTTCAAATAGGAAATTTTCACCCACAAATACCTCTTTTATCCCCAAAATAGGACAGTTTTTTCCAGACATGCCACATTTCTCCCAAATATATCACATCTTCTCCAAGAAATACCAGGGTTCCCCCTTCAAATAGGAACTTTTCACCCACAAATACCTCTTTTATCCCCAAAAGAGGACAGTTTCTTCCAGAAATGCCACATTTCTCCCAAATAGATCACATCTTCTCCAAGAAATACCAGGTTTCCCCCTTCAAATAGGACCTTTTCACCCACAAATACCTCTTTTATCCCCAAAAGAGGACAGTTTCTTCCAGAAATGCCACATTTCTCCCAAATAGATCACATCTTCTCCAAGAAATACCAGGTTTCCCCCTTCAAATAGGACCTTTTCACCCGCAAGTACCTGTTTTATCCCCAAAAGAGGACAGTTTCTTCCAGAAAGGCCACATATCTCCCAAACATATCACATCTCCTCCAAGAAATACCAGGATTTCTCCTGTAATAGGAACTTTTCTCCCACAAATACCAGCATTTTCCCCCCAAAATAGGACAGTTTCTGCCAGAAATGCCACATTTCTCCCAAATAGATCACATCTTCTCCAAGAAATACCAGGGTTCCCCCTTCAAATAGGACCTTTTCACCCACAAATACCTCCTTTATCCCCAAAAGAGGACAGTTTCTTCCGGAAATGCCACATTTCTCCCAAACATATCACATATTCTCCAAGAAATACCAGCTTTCCCCCTTCAAATAGGACCTTTTCACCCACAAATACCAGCCTTCTCCCCCCAAATAGGACAATTTCTTCCAGAAATGCCAGATTTCCCCCAAACATATCACATCTTCTCCAAGAAATACCCGGTTTCCCCCTTCAAATAGGACCTTTTCAACCACAAATACCTGTTTTATCCCACAAATTGGACATATTCTTCCAGAAATGCCACATTTCTCCCAAATAGAACACATCTTCTCCAAGAAATACCACGTTTCCCCCTTCAAATAGGACCTTATCACCCAGAAATACCTCTTTTATCCCCAGAAGAGGACAGTTTCTTCCAGAAATGCCACATTTCTCCCAAATATATCACATCTTCTCCAAGAAATACCAGGATTCCCCCTTCAAATAGGACCTTTTCACCCACAAATACCTCTTTTATCCCCAAAATAGGACAGTTTCTTCCAGAAATGCCACATTTCTCCCAAATATATCACATCTTCTCCAAGAAATACCTGGTTTTCCCCTGGAAATACGACCTTTTCACCCACAAATACCTCTTTTATCCCCAAAAGAGGACAGTTTCTTCCAGAAAGGCCACATTACTCCCAAACATATCACATCTTCTCCAAGAAATACCAGGTTTCCCCCTTCAAATTGGAACTTTTCCCCCCAAAAAACTCTTTTATCCCCAAAAGAGGACAGTTTCTTTCAGAAATGCCACATTTCTCCCAAATAGATCATATCTTCTCCAAGAAATACCAGGTTTCCTCCTTCAAATAGGACCTTTTCACCCACAAATACCTCTTTTATCCCCAAAAGAGGACAGTTTCTTCCAGACATGCCACATTTCTCCCAAATATATCACATCTTCTCCAAGAAATACCAGGATTCCTACTGAAATACGACCTTTTCACCCACAAATACCTATTTTATCCCTCAAATAGGACAGTTTCTTCCAGAAATGCCACATTTCTCCCAAATACATCACATCTTCTCCAAGAAATACCAGGATTCCTCCTGAAAGAGGACCTTTTCACCCACAAATACCAGCCTTCTCCCCCCAAATAGGACAGTTTCTTCCAGAAATGCCAGATTTCCCCCAAATATATCACATCTTCTCCAAGAAATACCAGCTTTCCCCCTTCAAATAGGACCTTATCACCCACAAATACCTCTTTTGTCCCCAAAATAGAAAAGTTATGTCCAGAAATGCCACATTTCTCCCAAATATATCACATCTTCTCCAAGAAATACCAGGTTATCTCCTTGAAATAGGAACTTTTCACCCACAAATACCTCTTGAATCCCCTAAATTGGACAGTTTCTTCCTGACATGCCACATTTCTCCCAAATATATCACATCTTCTCCAAGAAATACCCGGTTTCCCCCTTCAAATAGGACCTTTTCAACCACAAATACCTGTTTTATCCCTCAAATTGGACATATTCTTCCAGAAATGCCACATTTCTCCCAAATAGATCACATCTTCTCCAAGAAATACCAGGTTTCCCCCTTCAAATAGGACCTTTTCAACCACAAATACTTCTTTTATCCCCAAAAGAGGACAGTTTCTTCCAGAAATGCCACATTTCTCCCAAATATATCACATCTTCTCCAAGATATACCACGTTTCCCCCTTCAAATAGGACCTTTTCACACACAAGTACCTGTTTTATCCCAAAATAGAACAGTTTCTTCCAGAAATGCCACATTTCTCCCAAATAAATCACATCTTCTCATAGAATTACCAGCTTTCCCCCTTCACATACAACGTTTTCACCCACAAATATCTGTTTTATCCCCAAAAGAGGACAGCTGCTTCCAGAAATGCCCGATTTCTACCAAATAGATCACATCTTCTCCAAGAAATACCAGGTTTCCCCCTTCAAATAGGACCTTTTCACCCACAAATACCCCTTTTATCCCCAAAAGAGGACAGTTTCTTCCAGAAATGCCACATTTCTCCCAAATATATCACATCTTCTCATAGAATTACCAGGTTTCCCCCTTCAACTAGGACCTTTTCAACCACACATACCTGTTCTATCCCTCAAATTGGACATATTCTTCCAGAAATGCCACATTTCTCCCAAATAGATCACATCTTCTCCAAGAAATACCTGCTTTCCCCTTCAAATAGGACCTTTTCACCCACAAATATCTCTTTTATCCCCAAAAGAGGACAGTTTCTTCCAGGAAGGCCGCATTTCTCCCAAATATATCACATCATCTCCAAGAAATACCACTATTCCTCCTGAAATACGACCTTTTCACCCACAAATACCTCTTTTATCCCCAAAATAGGACAGTTTCTGCCAGAAATGCCACATTTCTCCCAAACATATCACATCTTCTCCAAGAAATACCAGGATTCCTCATGAAATAGGACATTTTCTCCCACAAATACCAGCCTTCTCCCCCCAAAAGAGGACAGTTTCTTCCAGAAAGGCCACATTTCTCCCAAACATATCGCATCTTCTCTAAGATATACCAGGTTTCCCCCTTCAAATAGGACCTTTTCACCCACAAATACCTCTTTTATCCCCAAAATATGTCTGTTTCTTCCAGACATGCCACATTTCTCCCAAATATATCACACCTTCTCCAAGAAATACCACGTTTCCCCCTTCAAATAGGACCTTTTCACCCACAAATACCTCTTTTATCCCCAAAAGAGGACAGTTTCTTCCAGACATGCCACATTTCTCCCAAATATATCACATCTTCTCCAAGAAATACCACGTTTCCCCCTTCAAATAGGACCTTTTCACCCACAAATACGTCTTTTATCCCCAAAATAGGACAGTTTCTTCTAGGAATGCCAAATTTCTCCCAAATATATCACATCTTCTCCAAGAAATACCACGTTTCCCCCTTCAAATAGGACCTTTTCACCCACAAATACCTGTTTTATCCCCAAAAGAGGACAGTTTCTTCCAGAAATGCCACATTTCTCCCAAATAGATCACATCTTCTCCAAGAAATACCAGCTTTCCCCCTTCAAATAGGACCTTTTCACCCACAAATACCTGTTTTATCCCCAAAAGAGGACACTTTCTTCCAGAAAGGCCACATTTCTCCCAAATATATCACATCTTCTCCAAGAAATACCAGGATTCCCCCTTCAAATAGGACCTTTTCACCCACAAATACCTCTTTTATCCCCAAAAGAGGACAGTTTCTTCCGGAAATGGCACATTTCTCCCAAATATATCACATCTTCTCCAAGAATTACCAGCTTTCCCCCTTCAAATAGGACCTTTTCACCCACAAATACCTGTTTTATCCCCAAAAGCGGACAGTTTCTTCCAGAAATGCCTCATTTCTCCCAAACATATCACATCTTCTCCAAGAAATACCAGGTTTCCCCCTTCAAATAGGACCTTTTCACCCACAAATACCTGTTTTATCCCCAAAAGAGGACAGTTTCTTCCGGAAAGGCCACATTTCTCCCAAACATATCACATCTTCTCCAAGAAATACCATTATTCCTCCTGAAATAGGAACTTTTCTCCCACAAATACCAGCCTTCTCCCCACAAATAGGACATTTTCTTCCAGACATGCCTCATTTCTCCCAAATATATCACTTCTTCTCCAAGAAATACTACGTTTCCCCCTTCAAATAGGACCTTTTTCCAAAAAAACCTCTTTTATCCCAAAAGAGGACAGTTTCTTCCAGGAATGCCACATTTCTCCCAAATATATCACATCTTCTCATAGAATTACCAGCTTTCCCTCTTCAAATAGGACCTTCTCACCCACAAATACCTCTTTTATCCCCAATAGAGGACAGTTTTTTCCAGACATGACACATTTCTCCCAAATATATCACATCTTCTCCAAGAAATACCAGGGTTCCCCCTTCAAATAGGAACTTTTCACCCACAAATACCTCTTTTATCCCCAAAAGAGGACAGTTTCTTCCAGGAATGCCACATTTCTCCCAAATAGATCACATCTTCTCCAAGAAATACCAGGTTTCCCCCTTCAAATAGGACCTTTTCACCCACAAATACCTCTTTTATCCCCAAAATAGGACAGTTTCTTCCAGAAATGCCACATTTCTCCCAAATAGGTCACATCTTCTCCAAGAAATACCAGCTTTCCCCCTTCAAATAGGACCTTTTCACCCACAAATACCTGTTTTATCCCCAAAAGAGGACACTTTCTTCCAGACATGCCACATTTCTCCCAAACATATCACATCTCCTCCAAGAAATACCGGGATTCCTCCTGAAATAGGAACTTTTCTCCCACAAATACCACCCTTCTCCCCCCAAATAGGACAGTTTCTTCCAGAAATGCCACATTTCTCCCAAATATATCACATCTTCTCCAAGAAATACCAGGTTTCCCCCTTCAAATTAGACCTTTTCACCCACAAATACCTGTTCTATCCCCATAAGAGGACAGTTTCTTCCGGAAATGCCACATTTCTCCCAAATATATCACATCTTCTCCAAGAAATACCACGCTTCCTTCTTCAAATAGGACCTTTTCTCCCACAAATACCTCTTTTATCCCCAAAAGAGGACAGTTTCTTCCAGGAATGCCACATTTCTCCCAAACATATCACATCTTCTCCAAGAAATACCAGGATTCCTCCTGAAAGAAGACCTTCTCACCCAAAACTACCAGCCTTCTCCCCCCAAATTGGACATTTTCTTCCAGAAAGGCCACATTTCTCCCAGATATATCACATCTTCTCCAAGAAATACCAGGATTCCTCCTGAAATAGGACCTTCTCACCCACAACTACCAGCCTTCTCCCCCCAAATTGGACATTTTCTTCTAGAAAGGCCACATTTCTCCCAAATAGATCACATCTTCTCCATGAAATACCAGCTTTCCCCCTTCAAATAGGACCTTTTCAACCACAAATACCTCTTTTATCCCCCAAATGGGACAGTTTCTGCCAGACATGCCACATTTCTCCCAAATATATCACATCTTCTCCAAGAAATACCTGGTTTCCCCTTTCAAATAGGACCTTTTCACCCACAAATACCTGTTTAATCCCCAAAATAGGACAGTTTCTTCCAGAAATGCCACATTTCTCCCAAATATATCACATCTTCTCCAAGAAATACCAGGTTTCCCACTTCAAATAGGACCTTTTCACCCACAAATACCTCTTTTATCCCCAAAAGAGGACAGTTTCTTCCAGAAAGGCCACATTTCTCCCAAATATATCACATCTTCTCCAAGAAATGCCAGGTTTCCCCCTTCAAATAGGAAATTTTCACCCACAAATACCTCTTTTATCCCCAAAAGAGGACAGTTTCTTCCAGAAATGGCACATTTCTCCCAAACATATCACATCTCCTCCAAGAAATACCAGGATTCCTCCTGAAATAGGAACTTTTCTCCCACAAATACCACCCTTCTCCCCCCAAATAGGACATTTTCTTCCAGACATGCCACATTTCTCCCAAATATATCACATCTTCTCCAAGAAATACCACGTTTCCCCCTTCAAATAGGACCTTTTCACCCACAAAAACCTCTTTATCCCTCAAATAGGACAGTTTCTTCCAGACATGCCACATTTCTCCCAAATATATCACATCTTCTCCAAGAAATACCTGCTTTCCCCCTTCAAATAGGACCTTTTCTCCCACAACTACCTGACTTCTCCCCCCAAATAGGACAGTTTCTTCCAGAAATGGCACATTTCTCCCAAACATATCACATCTTCTCCAAGAAATACCAGGTTTCCCCCTTCAAATAGGACCTTTTCACCCACAAATACCTGTTTTATCCCCAAGATAGGAAAGTTTCTTCCAGAAATGCCACATTTCTCCCAAATAGATCACATCTTCTCCAAGAAATACCAGCTTTCCCCCTTCAAATAGGACCTTTTCATCCACTAATAGCAGGCTTCTCCCCCAAAAGAGGACAGTTTCTTCCAGAAATGCCAGATTTCTCCTAAATAGATCACATCTTCTCCCACAAATACCAGGTTTTCCCCTTCAAATAGGAACTTTTCACCCACAAATACCTCTTTTATCCCCAAAATAGGACAGTTTCTTCCAGAAAGGCCACATTTCTCCCAAATATATCACATCTCCTTCAAGAAATACCAGCTTTCCCCCTTCAAATAGGACCTTTTCAACCACAAATACCTGTTTTATCCCCAAAACAGGACACTTTCTTCCAGAACTGCCACATTTCTCCCAAATATATCACATCTTCTCATAGAATTACCGCGTTTCCCCCTTCAAATAGGACCTTTTCACCCACAAATACCTGTTTTATCCCCAAAAGAGGACAGTTTCTACCAGAAATGCCATATTTCTCCCAAAAATATCACATCTTCTCCATGAAATACCAGGTTTCCCCCTTCAGATAGGACCTTTTCACCCACAAATACCTGTTTTATCCCCAAAAGAGGACAGTTTCTTCCAGAAATGCCTGATTTCTCCCAAACATATCACATCTCCTCCAAGAAATACCAGGATTCCTCCTGAAATAGGAACTTTTCTCCCACAAATACCACCATTCTCCCCCGAAATAGGACATTTTCTTCCAGACATGCCACATTTCTCCCAAATATATCACATCTTCTCCAAGAAATACCACGTTTCCCCCTGGAAATAGGACCTTTTCCCCAAAATCCTCTTTTATCCCCAAAAGAGGACAGTTTCTTCCAGACATGCCAGATATCTCCCAAATATATCACATCTTCTCCAAGAAATACCACGTTTCCCCCTTCAAATAGGACCTTCTCACCCACAAATACCTCTTTTATCCCCAAAAGAGGACAGTTTTTTCCAGACATGCCACATTTCTCCCAAATATATCACATCTTCTCCAAGAAATACCAGGTTTCCCCCTTCAAATAGGACCTTTTCAACCACAAATACCTCTTTTATCCCCAAAAGAGGACAGTTTCTTCCAGAAAGGCCACATTTCTCCCAAATATATCACAACTCCGCCAAGAAATACCAGGTTTCCCCCTTCAATTAGGACCTTTTCTCCTTGAAATACCTCTTTTATACCCAAAAGTGGACAGTTTCTTCCAGAAATGCCACATTTCTCCCAAATATATCACATCTTCTCCAAGAAATACCACGTTTCCCCCTTCAAATAGGACCTTTTCAACCACTAATACCTCTTTTATCCCCAAAATAGGACAGTTTCTTCCAGAAATGCCACATTTCTCCCAAATATATCACATCTTCTCCAAGAAATGCCAGGATTCCTCCTGAAAGAGGACCTTCTCACCCAAAACTACCAGCCTTCTCCCCCCAAATTGGACATTTTCTTCCAGAAAGGCCAGATTTCTCCCAAATATATCACATCTTCTCCAAGAAATACCAGGATTCCTCCTGAAATAGGACCTTCTCACCCAAAACTACCAGCCTTCTCCCCCCAAATTGGACATTTTCTTCCAGACATGCCACATTTCTCCCAAACATATCACATCTTCTCCAAGAAATACCACGCTTCCCCCTTCAAATAGGACCTTTTCTCCCACAAATACCTGTTTTATCCCCAAAATAGGACAGCTTCTTCCAGACATGCCACATTTCTCCCAAATATATCACCTCTTCTCATAGAATTACCAGCTTTCCCCCTTCAAATAGGACCTTTTCACCCACAAATACCTCTTTTATCCCCAAAAGAGGACAGTTTCTTCCAGAAAGGCCACATTTCTCCCAAATATATCACATCTTCTCCAAGAAATACCACGTTTCCCCCTTCAAATAGGACCTTATCACCCAGAAATACCTCTTTTATCCCCAGAAGAGGACAGTTTCTTCCAGAAATGCCACATTTCTCCCAAATATATCACATCTTCTCCAAGAAATACCAGGATTCCCCCTTCAAATAGGACCTTTTCACCCACAAATACCTCTTTTATCCCCAA
Source organism: Lophura swinhoii (assembly GCA_030408155.1). Classification (NCBI taxonomy): domain Eukaryota; kingdom Metazoa; phylum Chordata; class Aves; order Galliformes; family Phasianidae; genus Lophura; species Lophura swinhoii. Next base: position 22,844,018 of record JASCYN010000149.1, on the reverse strand, counting down.
AAGAGGACAGTTTCTTCCAGAAATGCCACATTTCTCCCAAATACATCACATCTTCTCCTAGAAATACCACGTTTCCCACTTCAAATAGGACCTTTTAACCCACTAATACCAGGCTTCTCCACCCAAATAGGACATTTTCTTCCAGAAAGGCCACATTTCTCCCAAATATATCACAACTTCTATAAGAAATGCCAGGTTTCCCCCTTCAAATAGGACCTTTTCACCCACAAATACCTCTTTTATCCCCAAAATAGGACAGTTTTTTCCAGACATGCCACATTTCTCCCAAATATATCACATCTTCTCCAAGAAATACCAGGGTTCCCCCTTCAAATAGGAACTTTTCACCCACAAATACCTCTTTTATCCCCAAAAGAGGACAGTTTCTTCCAGAAATGCCACATTTCTCCCAAATAGATCACATCTTCTCCAAGAAATACCAGGTTTCCCCCTTCAAATAGGAACTTTTCACCCACAAATACCTCTTTTATCCCCAAAAGAGGACAGTTTCTTCCAGAAATGCCACATTTCTCCCAAATAGATCACATCTTCTCCAAGAAATACCAGGTTTCCCCCTTCAAATAGGACCTTTTCACCCGCAAGTACCTGTTTTATCCCCAAAAGAGGACAGTTTCTTCCAGAAAGGCCACATATCTCCCAAACATATCACATCTCCTCCAAGAAATACCAGGATTTCTCCTGTAATAGGAACTTTTCTCCCACAAATACCAGCATTTTCCCCCCAAAATAGGACAGTTTCTTCCAGAAATGCCACATTTCTCCCAAATATATCACATCTTCTCCAAGAAATACCAGCTTTCCCCCTTCAAATAGGACCTTTTCACCCACAAATACCTCCTTTATCCCCAAAAGAGGACAGTTTCTTCCGGAAATGCCACATTTCTCCCAAACATATCACATCTTCTCCAAGAAATACCAGCTTTCCCCCTTCAAATAGGACCTTTTCACCCACAAATACCAGCCTTCTCCCCCCAAATAGGACAGTTTCTTCCAGAAATGCCAGATTTCCCCCAAACATATCACATCTTCTCCAAGAAATACCCGGTTTCCCCCTTCAAATAGGACCTTTTCAACCACAAATACCTGTTTTATCCCACAAATTGGACATATTCTTCCAGAAATGCCACATTTCTCCCAAATAGAACACATCTTCTCCAAGAAATACCACGTTTCCCCCTTCAAATAGGACCTTTTCACCCAGAAATACCTCTTTTATCCCCAGAAGAGGACAGTTTCTTCCAGAAATGCCACATTTCTCCCAAATATATCACATCTTCTCCAAGAAATACCAGGATTCCCCCTTCAAATAGGACCTTTTCACCCACAAATACCTCTTTTATCCCCAAAATAGGACAGTTTCTTCCAGAAATGCCACATTTCTCCCAAATATATCACATCTTCTCCAAGAAATACCAGGTTTTCCCCTGGAAATACGACCTTTTCACCCACAAATACCTCTTTTATCCCCAATAGAGGACAGTTTCTTCCAGAAAGGCCACATTACTCCCAAACATATCACATCTTCTCCAAGAAATACCAGGTTTCCCCCTTCAAATTGGAACTTTTCCCCCCAAAAAACTCTTTTATCCCCAAAAGAGGACAGTTTCTTTCAGAAATGCCACATTTCTCCCAAATAGATCATATCTTCTCCAAGAAATACCAGGTTTCCTCCTTCAAATAGGACCTTTTCACCCACAAATACCTCTTTTATCCCCAAAAGAGGACAGTTTCTTCCAGACATGCCACATTTCTCCCAAATATATCACATCTTCTCCAAGAAATACCAGGATTCCTACTGAAATACGACCTTTTCACCCACAAATACCTATTTTATCCCTCAAATAGGACAGTTTCTTCCAGAAATGCCACATTTCTCCCAAATACATCACATCTTCTCCAAGAAATACCAGGATTCCTCCTGAAAGAGGACCTTTTCACCCACAAATACCAGCCTTCTCCCCCCAAATAGGACAGTTTCTTCCAGAAATGCCACATTTCTCCCAAACATATCACATCTTCTCCAAGAAATACCACGTTTCCCCCTTCAAATAGGACCTTTTCACCCACAAATACCTCTTTTATCCCCAAAAGAGGACAGTTTCTTCAAGAAATGTCACATTTCTCCCAAATATATCACATCGTCTCCGAGAAATACCAGGTTATCTCCTTGAAATAGGAACTTTTCACCCACAAATACCTCTTGAATCCCCTAAATTGGACAGTTTCTTCCTGACATGCCACATTTCTCCCAAATATATCACATCTTCTCCAAGAAATACCAGGTTTCCCCCTTGTAATAAGACCTTTTCACCCACAAATACCTCTTTTATCCCCAAAATACGACAGTTTCTTCCAGAAATGCCACATTTCTCCCAAATATATCACATCTTCTCCAAGAAATACCAGGTTTCCCCCTTCAAATAGGACCTTTTCACCCACAAATACCTCTTTTATCCCCAAAAGAGGACAGTTTCTTCCAGAAATGCCCGATTTCTCCCAAATATATCACATCTTCTCATAGAATTACCAGCTTTCCCCCTTCAAATAGGACCTTCTCACCCACAAATACCTGTTTTATCCCCAAAATAGAACAGTTTCTTCCAGAAATGCCACATTTCTCCCAAATATATCACATCTTCTCCAAGAAATAACAGGTTTCCCCCTTCAAATAGGACGTTTTCACCCACAAATACCTGTTTTATCCCCAAAAGAGGACAGTTTCTTCCAGAAATGCCCGATTTCTCCCAAATAGATCACATCTTCTCCAAGAAATACCAGGTTTCCCCCTTCAAATAGGACCTTTTCACCCACAAATACCTCTTTTATCCCCAAAAGAGGACAGTTTCTTCCAGACATGCCACATTTCTCCCAAATATATCACATCTTCTCCAAGAAATACCAGCTTTCCCCCTTCAAATAGGACCTTTTCACCCACAAATACCTGTTTTATCCCCAAAAGAGGACAGTTTCTTCCAGAAAGGCCACATTTCTCCCAAACATATCACATCTCCTCCAAGAAATACCAGGATTCCTCCTGAAATAGGAACTTTTCTCCCACAAATACCACCCTTCTCCCCCCAAATAGGACAGTTTCTTCCAGAAATGCCAGATTTCTCCCAAATATATCACATCTTCTCCAAGAAATACCAGGTTTCCCCCTTCAAATAAGACTTTTTCACCCACAAATACCTGTTCTATCCCCATAAGAGGACAGTTTCTTCCAGAAATGCCACATTTCTCCCAAATATATCACATCTTCTCCAAGAAATACCACGCTTCCCCCTTCAAATAGGACCTTTTCCACAAAAAAACCTCTTTTACCCCCAAAAGAGGACAGTTTCTTCCAGGAATGCCAGATTTCTTCAAAAAATATATCACATCTTCTCCAAGAAATACCAGGATTCCTCCTGAAAGAGGACCTTCTCACCCAAAACTACCAGCCTTCTCCCCCCAAATTGGACATTTTCTTCCAGAAAGGCCACATTTCTCCCAAATATATCACATCTTCTCCATGAAATACCAGGATTCCTCCTGAAATAGGACCTTTTCTCCAACAAATACCAGACTTCTCCCCGCAGATAGGACAGTTTCTTCCAGAAATGCCAGATTTCCCCCAAACTTATCACATCTTCTCCAAGAAATACCCGGTTTCCCCCTTCAAATAGGACCTTTTCAACCACAAATACCTGTTTTATCCCTCAAATTGGACATATTCTTCCAGAAATGCCACATTTCTCCCAAATATATCACATCTTCTCCAAGAAATACCAGCTTTCCCCCTTCAAATAGGACCTTTTCAACCACAAATACTTCTTTTATCCCCAAAAGAGGACAGTTTCTTCCAGAAATGCCACATTTCTCCCAAATATATCACATCTTCTCCAAGATATACCACGTTTCCCCCTTCAAATAGGACCTTTTCACACACAAGTACCTGTTTTATCCCCAAAATAGAACAGTTTCTTCCAGAAATGCCACATTTCTCCCAAATATATCACATCTTCTCATAGAATTACCAGCTTTCCCCCTTCACATACAACGTTTTCACCCACAAATATCTGTTTTATCCCCAAAAGAGGACAGCTGCTTCCAGAAATGCCCGATTTCTCCCAAATAGATCACATCTTCTCAAAGAAATACCAGGTTTCCCCCTTCAAATAGGACCTTTTCACCCACAAATACCCCTTTTATCCCCAAAAGAGGACAGTTTCTTCCAGAAATGCCACATTTCTCCCAAATATATCACATCTTCTCATAGAATTACCAGGTTTCCCCCTTCAACTAGGACCTTTTCAACCACACATACCTGTTCTATCCCTCAAATTGGACATATTCTTCCAGAAATGCCACATTTCTCCCAAATAGATCACATCTTCTCCAAGAAATACCTGCTTTCCCCTTCAAATAGGACCTTTTCACCCACAAATATCTCTTTTATCCCCAAAAGAGGACAGTTTCTTCCAGGAAGGCCGCATTTCTCCCAAATATATCACATCATCTCCAAGAAATACCACTATTCCTCCTGAAATACGACCTTTTCACCCACAAATACCTCTTTTATCCCCAAAATAGGACAGTTTCTGCCAGAAATGCCACATTTCTCCCAAACATATCACATCTTCTCCAAGAAATACCAGGATTCCTCATGAAATAGGACATTTTCTCCCACAAATACCAGCCTTCTCCCCCCAAAAGAGGACAGTTTCTTCCAGAAAGGCCACATTTCTCCCAAACATATCACATCTTCTCTAAGATATACCAGGTTTCCCCCTTCAAATAGGACCTTTTCACCCACAAATACCTCTTTTATCCCCAAAATATGTCTGTTTCTTCCAGACATGCCACATTTCTCCCAAATATATCACACCTTCTCCAAGAAATACCACGTTTCCCCCTTCAAATAGGACCTTTTCACCCACAAATACCTCTTTTATCCCCAAAAGAGGACAGTTTCTTCCAGACATGCCACATTTCTCCCAAATATATCACATCTTCTCCAAGAAATACCACGTTTCCCCCTTCAAATAGGACCTTTTCACCCACAAATACGTCTTTTATCCCCAAAATAGGACAGTTTCTTCTAGGAATGCCAAATTTCTCCCAAATATATCACATCTTCTCCAAGAAATACCACGTTTCCCCCTTCAAATAGGACCTTTTCACCCACAAATACCTGTTTTATCCCCAAAAGAGGACAGTTTCTTCCAGAAATGCCACATTTCTCCCAAATAGATCACATCTTCTCCAAGAAATACCAGCTTTCCCCCTTCAAATAGGACCTTTTCACCCACAAATACCTGTTTTATCCCCAAAAGAGGACACTTTCTTCCAGAAAGGCCACATTTCTCCCAAATATATCACATCTTCTCCAAGAAATACCAGGTTTCCCCCTTCAAATAGGACCTTTTCACCCACAAATACCTCTTTTATCCCCAAAAGAGGACAGTTTCTTCCAGAAATGCCACATTTCTCCCAAATATATCACATCTTCTCCAAGAAATACCAGGTTTCCCCCTTCAGATAGGACCTTTTCACCCACAAATACCTCTTTTATCCCCAAAAGAGGACAGTTTCTTCCAGACATGCCACATTTCTCCCAAATATATCACATCTTCTCCAAGAAATACCAGATTTCCCCCTTCAAATAGGACCTTTTCAACCACAAATACCTGTTTTATCCCCAAAAGAGGACAGTTTCTTCCAGAAATGCCACATTTCTCCCAAATATATCACATCTTCACCAAGAAATACCAGGTTTCCTCCTGAAATAGGATCTTGTCACCCACAGATTCCTGTTCTATCCCTTTGTTCCGAGCGACTTTTCGTTTTGGAGTGTTTATCCGATGCTACACTTCAGCATTCTGTGACGAATAAAATAGAAGTGGAAAGCCCGACTAATAAGGCAGCTAGAAGGTCCAGTAGCCACACACATTGTGCTTTCAGGGAGGACGTTCCAGAAAGTCGAGAGTTGTGGCTTCTTTCCTGCGGAGAAAAATACCCCTGTTTTCAGGCATTGCAGGACGCTGAATTCGCACCTTCTCGGCATTTCAATACCGCTCCTTCGATCTCGTGGCTCGAAAGCGGCACTCGCTCTGAACCGCTCCGGAGAGTCTGCAGTTGCTGTCCGGTCCATCGCGGTTCTGCCCGAGTGCCGCTTGCAGCCTTCAGCAGCGCTCTCGTTTCTCTCGGATGCCGGGAAAGAGCGACTTCAGCCGGATGCTTTGCTCCGACGAGTGAGCGGCTTCTTCTGCGCACATCGCAATGGAGCGCTTCTGACTTCTCCTTCTGTCCATGCAGAATGCACTACGCTTCTCTCTCATTCTTATCCCTTTCTTCCGAGCGACATTTCGTTTTGGAGTGTTTATCCGATGCTACACTTCAGCATTCTGTGACGAATAGAGTAGAAGTGGAAACCACACTAATAAGGCAGCTAGAAGTTCGAGGAGCGACACACGTTGTGCTTTCAGGGAGGACGTTCCAGAAAGTCGAGAGTTGTGGCTTCTTTCCTGCGGAGAAAAATACCCCTGTTTTCAGGCAATGTTGGACGCTGAATTCGCTCCTTCTCGGCATTTCAATACCGCTCCTTCGCTCTCGTGGCTCGAAAGCGGAATTCGCGCTGAACCGCTCCGGAGAGTCTGCAGTTGCTGTCCGGTCCATCGCGGTTCTGCCCGAGTGCCGCTTGCAGCCTTCAGCAGCGCTCTCGTTTCTCTCGGATGCCGGGAAAGAGCGACTTCAGCCGGATGCTTTGCTCCGACGAGTGAGCGGCTTCTTCTGCGCACATCGCAATGGAGCGCTTCTGACTTCTCCATGTGTCCATGCAGAATGCACTACGCTTCTCTCTCATTCTTATCCCTTTCTTCCGAGCGACATTTCATTTGGAGTGTTTATCCCATGCTACACTTCAGCATTCTGTGACGAATAGAGTAGAAGAGAACAGCCCCACTAATAAGGCAGCTAGAAGTTCGAGGAGCAACGCACTTAGTGCTTTCGGGGAGGACGTTCCAGAAAGTCGAGAGTTGTGGCTTGTTTCCTGCGGAGAAAAAACCCCCTGTTTTCAGGCAATGCAGGACGCTGAATTCGCTCGTTCTCGGCATAGGAATGCCGCTCCTCCTCTCTCGTGGCTCGAAAGCGGCATTTGCGCTGAACCACACCGGACAGTCTGCAGTTGCAGACTACTGAATATCCTGAAAACAGGGGTTTTTTTCTCCGCAGGAAAGAAGCCACAACTCTCGACTTTCTGGAACGTCCTCCCTGAAAGCACTACGTGTGTCGCTCCTCGAACTTCTAGCTGCCTTATTAGTGGGGCTTTTCCCTTCTACTCTATTCGTCACAGAATGCTGAAGTGTAGCATCGGATAAACACTCCAAAACGAAATGTCGCTCGGAAGAAAGGGATAAGAATGAGAGAGAAGCGTAGTGCATTCTGCATGGACACATGGAGAAGTCAGAAGCTCTCCATTGCGATGTGCGCAGAAGAGGCCGCTCACTCGTCGGAGAAAAGCATCCGGCTGAGGTCGCTCTTTCCCGGCATCCGAGAGAAACGAGAGCGCTGCTGAAGGCTGCAAGCGGCACTCGGGCAGAACCGCGATGGACCGGACAGCAACTGCAGACTCTCCGGAGCGGTTCAGAGCGAGTGCCGCTTTCGAGCCACGAGAGCGAAGGAGCGGTATTGAAATGCCGAGAAGGAGCGAATTCAGCGTCCAGCATTGACTGAAAACAGGGGTTTTTTTCTCCGCAGGAAAGAAGCCACAACTCTCGACTTTCTGGAACGTCCTCCCTGAAAGCACAACGTGTGTGGCTACTGGACCTTCTAGCTGCCTTATTAGTGGGGCTTTTCTCTTCTACTCTATTCGTCACAGAATGCTGAAGTGTAGCAGCGGATAAACACTCCAAAACGAAATGTCGCTCGGAAGGAAGGGATAAGAATGAGAGAGAAGCGTAGTGCATTCTGCATGGACACATGGAGAAGTCAGAAGCGCTCCATTGCGATGTGCGCAGAGGAAGCCGCTCACTCGTCGGAGCAAAGCATCCGGCTGAAGTCGCTCTTTCCCGGCATCCGAGAGAAACGAGAGCGCTGCTGAAGGCTGCAAGCGGCACTCGGGCAGAACCGCGATGGACCGGACAGCAACTGCAGACTCTCCGGAGCGGTTCAGCGCGAGTGCCGCTTTCGAGCCACGAGATCGAAGGAGCGGTATTGAAATGCCGAGAAGGTGCGAATTCAGCGTCCTGCAATGCCTGAAAACAGGGGTATTTTTCTCCGCAGGAAAGAAGCCACAACTCTCGACTTTCTGGAACGTCCTCCCTGAAAGCACAATGTGTGTGGCTACTGGACCTTCTAGCTGCCTTATAAGTGGGGCTTTTCTCTTCTATTTTATTCGTCACAGAATGCTGAAGTGTAGCAGCGGATAAACACTCCAAAACGAAAAGTCGCTCGGAAAAAAGGGATAAAACAGGAATCTGTGGGTGACAAGATCCTATTTCAGGAGGAAACCTGGTATTTCTTGGTGAAGATGTGATATATTTGGGAGAAATGTGGCATTTCTGGAAGAAACTGTCCTCTTTTGGGGATAAAAGAGGTATTTGTGGTTGAAAAGGTCCTATTTGAAGGGGGAAAGCTGGTATTTCTTGAAGCAGATGTGATATATTTGGGAGAAATCTGGCCTTTCTGGAAGAAACTGTCCTATTTGGGGGGAGAAGGCTGGTATTTGTGGGAGAAAAGGTCCTATTTCAGGAGGAATCCTGGTATTTCTTGGAGAAGATGTGATCTATTTGGGAGAAATGTGGCATTTCTGGAAAAAACTGTCCTATTTGAGGGCTAAAAGAGGTATTTGTGAGTGAAAAGATCCTATTTGAAGGGGGAAATCTGGTATTTCTTGGAGAAGATGTGATATATTTTGGAGAAATGTGGCATTTCTGGAAGAAACTGTCCTATTTTGGGGATAAAACAGGTATTTGTGGGAGAAAAGGTCCTATTTGAAGGGGGAACCGTGGTATTTCTTGGAGGAGATGTGATCTATTTGGGAGAAATGTGGCATGTCTGGAAGAAACTGTCCAATTTGGGGGGATAAAACAGGTACTTCTGGGTGAAAAGGTCCTATTTGAAGGGGGTATCCTGGTATTTCTTGGAGAAGATGTGATATGTTTGGGTGAAATGTGGCATTTCTGGAAGAAACTGTCCTCTTTTGGGGATAAAAGAGGTATTTGTGGGTGAAAAGGTCCTATTTGAAGGGGGAACCCTGGTATTTCTTGGAGAAGATGTGATCTATTTGGGAGAAAGGTGGCATTTCTTGAAGAATATGTTCAATTTGAGGGATAAAACAGGTATTTGTGGTCGAAAAGGTTCTATTTGACGGGGGAACCCTGGTATTTCTTGGAGAAGATGTGATATATTTGGGAGAAATGTGGCATGTCTGGAAGAAGCTGTCCTCTTTTGGGGATAAAAGAGGTATTTGTGGGTGAAAAGGTCCTATTTGAAGGGGGAAAGCTGGTATTTCTTAGAGAAGATGTGATCTATTTTGGAGAAATGTGGCATGTCTGGAAGAAAATGTCCAATTTGGGGGGAGAAGGCTGGTAGTTGTGGGTGAGAAGGTCCTATTTCAGGAGGAATCCTGGTATTTCTTGGAGAAGATGTGATCTATTTGGGAGAAATGTGGCATGTCTGGAAGAAAATGTCCTCTTTTGGGGATAAAAGAGGTATTTCATGGAGAAAAGGTCCTATTTGAAGGGGGAAACGTGGTATTTCTTGGAGAAGATGTGATATATTTGGGAGAAATGTGGCATTTCTGGAAGAAACTGTCGCATTTTGGGCATAAAACAGGTATTTGTGGTTGAAAAGGTCCTATTTGACAGGGGAAAGCTGGTATTTCTTGGAGAAGATGTGATATATTTGGGAGAAATGTGGCATTTCTGGAAGAAACTGTCCTCTTTTGGGGATAAAAGAGGTATTTGTGTTTGAAAAGGTCCTATTTCGAGGGGGAAACCTGGTATTTCTTGGAGAAGATGTGATATATTTGGGAGAAATGAGGCATTTCTGGAAGAAACTGTCCAATTTGTGGGGAGAAGCCTGGTATTAGTGGGTGAGAAGGTCCTATTTCAGGAGGAATCCTGGTATTTCTTGGAGAAGATGTGATCTATTTGGGAGAAATGTGGCATTTCTGGAAGAAACTGTCCTGTTTTGGGGATAAAAGAGGTATTTGTGGGTGAAAAGGTCCTATTTGAAGGGGGAAACCTGGTATTTCTTGGAGAAGATGTGATCTATTTGGGAGAAATGTGGCATGTCTGGAAGAAAATGTCCAATTTGGGGGGAGAAGGCTGGTAGTTTTGGGTGAGAAGGTCCTATTTCAGGAGGAATCCTGGTATTTCTTGGAGAAGATGTGATATATTTGGGAGAAATGTGGCATTTCTGGAAGAAAATGTCCAATTTGGGGGGAGAAGGCAGGTAGTTTTGGGTGAGAAGGTCCTATTTCAGGAGGAATCCTGGCATTTCTTGGAGAAGATGTGATATATTTGGGAGAAATGTGGCATTTCCGGAAGAAACTGTCCTCTTTTGGGGATAAAAGAGGTATTTCATGGTGAAAAGGTCCTATTTGAAGGGGAAAACGTGGTATTTCTTGGAGAAGATGTGATATATTTGGGAGAAATGTGGCATGTCTGGAAGAAAATGTCCAATTTGGGGGGAGAAGGCTGGTACTTGTGGGAGAAAAGGTCCTATTTGAAGGGGGAATTCTGGTATTTCTTGGAGGAGATGTGATATATGTGGGAGAAATGTGGCCTTTCTGGAAGAAACTGTCCTCTTTTGGGGATAAAACAGGTATTTGTGGGTGAAAAGGTCCTATTTCAGGAGGAATCCTGGTATTTCTTGGAGAAGATGTGATATATTTGGGAGAAATGTGGCCATTCTATAAGAAACTGTCCTCTTTTGGGGATCAAAGAGGTATTTGTGGGTGAAAAGGTCCTATTTGAAGGGGGAAACCTGGTATTTCTTGGAGAAGATGTGATCTATTTGGGAGAAATGTGGCATGTCTGGAAGAAACTGTCCTATTTTGGGGATAAAAGAGGTATTTGTGGGTGAAAAGGTCCTATTTGAAGGGGGAAACCTGGTATTTCTTGGAGAAGATGTGGTATATTTGGGAGAAATCAGGCATTTCTGGAAGAAACTGTCCAATTTTGGGGATAAAACAGGTATTTGTGGGTGAAAACGTTGTATTAGAAGGGGGAAACCTGTTTTTTCTTGGAGAAGATGTGATTTATTTGGGAGAAATCTGCCATTTCTGGAAGAAACTGTCCTATTTTGGAGAGAAAAGAGGTATTTGTGGGTGAAAAGGTCCTATTTGAAGGGGGAAACGTGGTATATCTTGGAGAAGATGTGATCTATTTGGGAGAAATGTGGCATTTCTTGAAGAAACTGTCCTCTTTTGGGGATAAAAGAGGTATTTGTGGGTGAAAAGGTCCTATTTGAAGGGGGAACCCCGGTATTTCTTGGAGAAGATGTGATCTATTTGGGAGAAATGTGGCATGTCTGGAAGAAGCTGTCCTATTTTGGGGATAAAACAGGTATTTGTGGGTGAAAAGGTCCTATTTGAAGTGGGAAACCTGGTATTTCTTGGAGAAGATGTGATCTATTTGGGAGAAATGTGGCCTTTCTGGAAGAAACTGTCCTCTTTTGGGGATAAAAGAGGTATTTGTGGGAGAAAAGGTCCTATTTGAAGGGGGAAAGCTGGTATTTCTTGGAGAAGATGTGATCTATTTGGGAGAAATGTGGCATGTCTGGAAGAAAATGTCCAATTTGGGGGGAGAAGGCTGGTAGTTTTGGGTGAGAAGGTCCTATTTCAGGAGGAATCCTGGTATTTCTTGGAGAAGATATGATATATTTGGGAGAAATGTGGCATTTCTGGAAGAAAATGTCCAATTTGGGGGGAGAAGGCTGGTAGTTTTGGGTGAGAAGGTCCTATTTCAGGAGGAATCCTGGCATTTCTTGGAGAAGATGTGATATATTTGGGAGAAATGTGGCCTTTCCGGAAGAAACTGTCCTCTTTTGGGGATAAAAGAGGTATTAGTGGTTGAAAAGATCCTATTTGAAGGGGGAAACCTGGTATTTCTTGGAGAAGATGTGATCTATTTGGGAGAAATGTGGCATTTCTGGCAGAAACTGTCCTCTTTTGGGGATAAAAGAGGTTTTTCATGGAGAAAAGGTCCTATTTGAAGGGGGAAACTTGGTATTTCTTGGAGAAGATGTGATATATTTGGGAGAAATGTGGCATTTCTGGAAGAAACTGTCGTATTTTGGGCATAAAACAGGTATTTGTGGTTGAAAAGGTCCTATTTGACAGGGGAAAGCTGGTATTTCTTGGAGAAGATGTGATATATTTGGGAGAAATGTGGCATTTCTGGAAGAAACTGTCCTCTTTTGGGGATAAAAGAGGTATTTGTGGGTGAAAAGGTCCTATTTGAAGGGGGAAACCTGGTATTTCTTGGAGAAGATGTGATCTATTTGGGAGAAATGAGGCATTTCTGGAAGAAACTGTCCAATTTGTGGGGAGAAGCCTGGTATTAGTGGGTGAGAAGGTCCTATTTCAGGAGGAATCCTGGTATTTCTTGGAGAAGATGCGATATATTTGGGAGAAATGTGGCATGTCTGGAAGAAACTGTCCTATTTTGGGGATAAAAGAGGTATTTGTGGGTGAAAAGGTCCTATTTGAAGGGGGAAAGCTGGTATTTCTTGGAGAAGATGTGATATATTTGGGAGAAATGTGGCATGTCTGGAAGAAACTGTCCAATTTGGGGGGAGAAGGCTGGTAGTTTTGGGTGAGAAGGTCCTATTTCAGGAGGAATCCTGGTATTTCTTGGAGAAGATGTGATATATTTGGGAGAAATGTGGCATTTCTGGAAGAAACTGTCCTCTTTTGGGGATAAAAGAGGTATTTCATGGTGAAAAGGTCCTATTTGAAGGGGGAACCCCGGTATTTCTTGGAGAAGATGTGATATATTTGGGAGAAATGTGGCATGTCTGGAAGAAGCTGTCCTATTTTGGGGATAAAAGAGGTATTTGTGGGTGAAAAGGTCCTATTTGAAGGGGGAAACCTGGTATTTCTTGGAGAAGATGTGATCTATTTGGGAGAAATGTGGCCTTTCTGGAAGAAACTGTCCTCTTTTGGGGATAAAAGAGGTATTAGTGGTTGAAAAGATCCTATTTCCAGGGGGAAACCTGGTATTTCTTGGAGAAGATGTGATCTATTTGGGAGAAATGTGGCATTTCTGGAAGAAAATGTCCTCTTTTGGGGATAAAAGAGGTATTTCAAGGAGAAAAGGTTCTATTTGAAGGGGGAAACCTGGTATTTCTTGGAGAAGATGTGATCTATTTGGGAGAAATGTGGCATTTCTGGAAGAAACTGTCGTATTTTGGGCATAAAACAGGTATTTGTGGTTGAAAAGGTCCTATTTGACAGGGGAAAGCTGGTATTTCTTGGAGAAGATGTGATATATTTGGGAGAAATGTGGCATTTCTGGAAGAAACTGTCCTCTTTTGGGGATAAAAGAGGTATTTGTGGGTGAAAAGGTCCTATTTCGAGGGGGAAACGTGGTATTTCTTGGAGAAGATGTGATATATTTGGGAGAAATGAGGCATTTCTGGAAGAAACTGTCCAATTTGTGGGGAGAAGCCTGGTATTAGTGGGTGAGAAGGTCCTATTTCAGGAGGAATCCTGGTATTTCTTGGAGAAGATGTGATCTATTTGGGAGAAATGTGGCATTTCTGGAAGAAACTGTCCTGTTTTGGGGATAAAAGAGGTATTTGTGGGTGAAAAGGTCCTATTTGAAGGGGGAAACGTGGTATTTCTTGGAGAAGATGTGATCTATTTGGGAGAAATGTGGCATTTCTGGAAGAAAATGTCCAATTTGGGGATAAAAGAGGTATTTGTGGGTGAAAAGGTCCTATTTGAAGGGGGAAAGCTGGTATTTCTTGGAGAAGATGTGATCTATTTGGGAGAAATGTGGCATTTCTGGAAGAAAATGTCCAATTTGGGGGGAGAAGGCTGGTAGTTTTTGGTGAGAAGGTCCTATTTCAGGAGGAATCCTTGTATTTCTTGGAGAAGATGTGATATATTTGGGAGAAATGTGGCATTTCTGGAAGAAACTGTCCTCTTATGGGGATAAAAGAGGTATTTGTGGGTGAAAAGGTCCTATTTGAAGGGGAAAACCTGGTATTTCTTGGAGAAGATGTGATCTATTTGGGAGAAATGTGGCATGTCTGGAAGAAAATGTCCAATTTGGGGGGAGAAGGCTGGTACTTGTGGGAGAAAAGGTCCTATTTCAGGAGGAATCCTGGTATTTCTTGGAGGAGATGTGATATGTTTGGGAGAAATGTGGCCTTTCTGGAAGAAACTGTCCTCTTTTGGGGATAAAACAGGTATTTGTGGGTGAAAAGGTCCTATTTCGAGGGGGAAACCTGTTATTTCTTGGAGAAGATGTGATATATTTGGGAGAAATGTGGCATTTCTGGAAGAAACTGTCCTCTTTTGGGGATAAAAGAGGTATTTCATGGTGAAAAGGTCCTATTTGAAGGGGGAAACCTGGTATTTCTTGGAGAAGATATGATATATTTGGGAGAAATGTGGCATTTCTGGAAGAAACTGTCCTATTTTGGGGATAAAACAGGTATTTGTGGGTGAAAAGGTCCTATTTGAAGGGGGAAACGTGGTATACCTTGGAGAAGATGTGATATATTTGGGAGAAATCTGGCATTTATGGAAGAATATGTTCAATTTGAGGGATAAAACAGGTATTTGTGGGTGAAAACGTTGTATTTGAAGGGGGAAACCTGTTATTTCTTGGAGAAGATGTGATATATTTGGGAGAAATGTGGCATGTCTGGAAGAAACTGTCGTATTTTGGGCATAAAACAGGTATTTGTGGGTGAAAAGGTCCTATTTGAAGGGGGAAACCTGGTATTTCAAGGAGAAGATGTGGTATATATGGGAGAAATGTGGCATTTCTGGAAGAAACTGTCCTCTTTTGCGGATAAAACAGTTATTTGTGGTTGAAAAGGTCCTATTTGAAGGGGGAAACCTGTTATTTCTTGGAGAAGATGTGATATATTTGGGAGAAATGTGGCATTCCTGGAAGAAACTGTCCTCTTTTGGGGATAAAGCAGGTATTTGTGGGTGAAAAGGTCCTATTTGAAGGGGGAAACATGGTATTTCTTGGAGAAGATGTGATATATTTGGGAGAAATGTGGCATGTCTGGAAGAAACTGTCCTCTTTTGGGGATAAAACAGGAATTTGTGGGTGATAAGGTCCTATTTGAAGGGGGAAAGCTGGTATTTCTTGGAGAAGATGTGATCTATTTGGGAGAAATGTGGCATGTCTGGAAGAAGCTGTCCTGTTTTGGGGATGAAAGAGGTATTTGTTGGTGAAAAGGTCCTATTTGAAGGGGGAAACCAGGTATTTCTTGGAGAAGATGTGATATATTTGGGAGAAATGTGGCCTTTCTGGAAGAAACTGTCCTCTTTTGGGGATAAAACAGGTATTTGTGGGAGAAAAGGTCCTATCTGAAGGGGGAAAGCTGGTATTTCTTGGAGAAGATGTGATCTATTTGGGAGAAATGTGGCCTTTCTGGAAGAAAATGTCCAATTTGGGGGGAGAAGGCTGGTAGTTTTGGGTGAGAAGGTCCTATTTCAGGAGGAATCCTGGTATTTCTTGGAGAAGATGTGATATGTTTGGGAGAAATGTGGCATTTCTGGAAGAAAATGTCCAATTTGGGGGGAGAAGGCTGGTAGTTTTGGGTGAGAAGTTCCTATTTCAGGAGGAATCCTGGCATTTCTTGGAGAAGATGTGATATATTTGGGAGAAATGTGGCATTTCTGGAAGAAACTGTCCTATTTGAGGGATAAAAGAGGTATTAGTGGGTGAGAAGGTCCTATTTGAAGGGGGAAAGCTGGTATTTCTTGGAGAAGATGTGATCTATTTGGGAGAAATGTGGCCTTTCTGGAAGAAAATGTCCTCTTTTGGGGATAAAAGAGGTATTTCATGGAGAAAAGGTCCTAATTCAAGGGGGAAACCTGGTATTTCTTGGAGAAGATGTGATATATTTGGGAGAAATGTGGCATTTCTGGAAGAAACTGTCCTATTTGAGGGATAAAAGAGGTATTTGTGGGTGAAAAGGTCCTATTTCAGGAGGAATCCTGGTATTTCTTGGAGAAGATGTGATATATTTGGAGAAATGTGGCCTTTCTATAAGAAACTGTCCTCTTTTGGGGATAAAAGAGGTATTTGTGGGTGAAAACGTTGTATTTGAAGGGGGAAACCTGTTATTTCTTGGAGAAGATGTGATCTATTTGGGAGAAATCTGGCATTCCTGGAAGAAACTGTCCTCTTTTGGGGATAAAAAGGTATTTGTGGGTGAAAAGGTCCTATTTGAAGGGGGAATCGTGTTATTTCTTGGAGAAGATGTGATATATTTGGGAGAAATGTGGCATTTCTGGAAGAAACTGTCCTCTTTTGGGGATAAAAGAGGTATTTGTGGGTGATAAGGTCCTATTTGAAGGGGGAACCCCGGTATTTCTTGGAGAAGATGTGATATATTTGGGAGAAATGTGGCATGTCTGGAAGAAGCTGTCCTCTTTTGGGGATGAAAGAGGTATTTGTGGGTGAAAAGGTCCTACTTGAAGGGGGAAACGTGGTATTTCTTGGAGAAGATGTGATATATTTGGGAGAAATGTGGCATTTCTGGAAGAAAATGTCCTATTTTGGGGATAAAAGAGGTATGTGTGGGTGAAAAGTTCCTATTTGAAGGGGGAAACCTGGTATTTCTTGGAGAAGATATGATATATTTGGGAGAAATGTGGCATTTCTGGAAGAAAATGTCCAATTTGGGGGGAGAAGGCTGGTAGTTTTGGGTGAGAAGGTCCTATTTCAGGAGGAATCCTGGCATTTCTTGGAGAAGATGTGATATATCTGGGAGAAATGTGGCCTTTCCGGAAGAAACTGTCCTATTTTGGGGATAAAAGAGGTATTAGTGGTTGAAAAGATCCTATTTCCAGGGGGATACCTGGTATTTCTTGGAGAAGATGTGATCTATTTGGGAGAAATGTGGCATTTCTGGAAGAAACTGTCCTCTTTTGGGGATAAAAGAGGTATTTCATGGAGAAAAGGTCCTATTTGAAGGGGGAAACGTGGTATTTCTTGGTGAAGATGTGATCTATTTGGGAGATATGTGGCATTTCTGGAAGAAACTGTCGTATTTTGGGCATAAAACAGGTATTTGTGGGTGAAAAGGTCCTATTTGAAGGGGGAAAGCTGGTATTTCTTGGAGAAGATGATATATATTTGGGAGAAATGTGGCATTTCTGGAAGAAACTGTCCTATTTTGGGGATAAAAGAGGTATTTGTGGGTGAACATGTCCTATTTGGAGGGGGAAACCTGGTATTTCTTGGAGAAGATGTGATATATTTGGGAGAAATGTGGCATGTCTGGAAGAAACTGCCCTATTTTGGGGATAAAACAGGTATTTGTGGGTGAAAAGGTCCTATTTGAAGGGGGAAACGTGGTATTTCTTGGAGAAGATGTGGTATATTTGGGAGAAATGTGGCCTTTCTGGAAGAAACTGTCCTCTTTTGGGGATAAAACAGGTATTTGTGGGTGAAAACGTTGTATTTGAAGGGGGAAAGCTGGTATTTCTTGGAGAAGATGTGATATATTTGGGAGAAATGTGGCATGTCTGGAAGAAACTGTTCTACTTTGGAGATAAAAGAGGTATTTGTGGGTGAAAAGGTCCTATTTGAAGGGGGTAACGTGGTATATCTTGGAGAAGATGTGATCTATTTTGGAGAAATGTGGCATTTCTGGAAGAAACTGTCCTCTTTTGGGGATAAAAGAGGTATTTGTGGGAGAAAAGGTCCTATTTGAAGGGGGAACCCCGGTATTTCTTGGAGAAGATGTGATATATTTGGGAGAAAAGTGGCATTTCTTGAAGAAGCTGTCCTCTTTTGGGGATAAAAGAGGTATTTGTGGGTGAAAAGGTCCTATTTGAAGGGGGAAACGTGGTATTTCTTGGAGAAGATGTGATCTATTTGGGAGAAATGTGGCCTTTCTGGAAGAAACTGTCCTCTTTTGGGGATAAAAGAGGTATTTGTGGGAGAAAAGGTCCTATTTGAAGGGGGAACCCTGGTATTTCTTGGAGAAGATGTGATCTATTTGGGAGAAATGTGGCCTTTCTGGAAGAAAATGTCCAATTTGGGGGGAGAAGGCTGGTAGTTTTGGGTGAGAAGTTCCTATTTCAGGAGGAATCCTTGTATTTCTTGGAGAAGATATGATATATTTGGGAGAAATGTGGCATTTCTGGAAGAAAATGTCCAATTTGGGGGGAGAAGGCTGGTAGTTTTGGGTGAGAAGGTCCTATTTCAGGAGGAATCCTGGCATTTCTTGGAGAAGATGTGATATATTTGGGAGAAATGTGGCCTTTCCGGAAGAAAATGTCCTATTTTGGGGATAAAAGAGGTATTAGAGGTTGAAAAGATCCTATTTGAAGGGGGAAACCTGGTATTTCTTGGAGAAGATGTGATCTATTTGGGAGAAATGTGGCATTTCTGGCAGAAACTGTCGTATTTTGGGCATAAAACAGGTATTTGTGGTTGAAAAGGTCCTATTTGACAGGGGAAAGCTGGTATTTCTTGGAGAAGATGTGATATATTTGGGAGAAATGTGGCATTTCTGGAAGAAACTGTCCTCTTTTGGGGATAAAAGAGGTATTTGTGGGTGAAAAGGTCCTATTTCGAGGGGGAAACCTGGTATTTCTTGGAGAAGATGTGATATATTTGGGAGAAATGAGGCATTTCTGGAAGAAACTGTCCAATTTGTGGGGAGAAGCCTGGTATTAGTGGGTGAGAAAGTCCTATTTCAGGAGGAATCCTGGTATTTCTTGGAGAAGATGTGATATATTTGGGAGAAATGTGGCATTTCTGGAAGAAACTGTCCTCTTTTGGGGATAAAAGAGGTATTTGTGGGTGATAAGGTCCTATTTGAAGGGGGAAACCTGGTATTTCTTGGAGAAGATGTGATATATTTGGGAGAAATGTAGCCTTTCTGGCAGAAACTGTCGTATTTTGGGGATAAAAGAGGTATTTGTGGGTGAAAAGGTCCTATTTGAAGGGGGAAACGTGGTATTTCTTGGAGAAGATGTGGTATATTTGGGAGAAATCAGGCATTTCTGGAAGAAACTGTCCTCTTTTGGGGATAAAACAGGTATTTGTGGGTGAAAACGTTGTATTTGAAGGGGGAAACCTGTTATTTCTTGGAGAAGATGTGATATATTTGGGAGAAATCTGGCATTTCTGGAAGAAACTGTCCTATTTTGGAGATAAAAGAGGTATTTGTGGGTGAAAAGGTCCTATTTGAAGGGGGAAACGTGGTATTTCTTGGAGAAGATGTGATATATTTGGGAGAAAAGTGGCATGTCTGGAAGAAGCTGTCCTATTTTGGGGATAAAACAGGTTTTTTTGGGTGAAAAGGTCCTATTTGAAGGGGGAAACCTGGTATTTCTTGGAGAAGATGTGATATATTTGGGAGAAATGTGGCCTTTCTGGAAGAAACTGTCCTCTTTTGGGGATAAAAGAGATATTTATGGGAGAAAAGGTCCTATTTGAAGGGGGAACCCTGGTATTTCTTGGAGAAGATGTGATCTATTTGGGAGAAATGTGGCCTTTCTGGAAGAAAATGTCCAATTTGGGTGGAGAAGGCTGGTAGTTTTGGGTGAGAAGGTCCTATTTCAGGAGGAATCCTGGTATTTCTTGGAGAAGATATGATATATTTGGGAGAAATGTGGCATTTCTGGAAGAAACTGTCCTCTTTTGGGGATAAAAGAGGTATTAGTGGTTGAAAAGATCCTATTTTCAGGGGGAAACCTGGTATTTCTTGGAGAAGATGTGATCTATTTGGGAGAAATGTGGCATTTCTGGAAGAAAATGTCCTCTTTTGGGGATAAAAGAGGTATTTCATGGAGAAAAGGTCCTATTTGAAGGGGGAAACGTGGTATTTCTTGGAGAAGATGTGATATATTTGGGAGAAATGTGGCATTTCTGGAAGAAACTGTCGTATTTTGGGCATAAAACAGGTATTTGTGGTTGAAAAGGTCCTATTTGACAGGGGAAAGCTGGTATTTCTTGGAGAAGATGTGATATATTTGGGAGAAATGTGGCATTTCTGGAAGAAACTGTCCTATTTTGGGGATAAAAGAGGTATTTGTGGGTGAAAAGGTCCTATTTCGAGGGGGAAAGCTGGTATTTCTTGGAGAAGATGTGATATATTTGGGAGAAATGAGGCATTTCTGGAAGAAACTGTCCAATTTGTGGGGAGAAGCCTGGTATTAGTGGGTGAGAAGGTCCTATTTCAGGAGGAATCCTGGTATTTCTTGGAGAAGATGTGATATATTTGGGAGAAATGTGGCATTTCTGGAAGAAACTGTCCTCTTTTGGGGATAAAAGAGGTATTTGTGGGTGATAAGGTCCTATTTCAAGGGGGAAAGCTGTTATTTCTTGGAGAAGATGTGATCTATTTGGGAGAAATGTGGCATGTCTGGAAGAAACTGTCCTATTTTGGGGATAAAAGAGGTATTTGTGTGAGAAAAGGTCCTATTTGAAGGGGGAAAGCTGGTATTTCTTGGAGAAGATGTGATCTATTTGGGAGTAATGTGGCATTTCTGGAAGAAAATGTCCAATTTGGGGGGAGAAGGCTGGTAGTTTTGGGTGAGAAGGTCCTATTTCAGGAGGAATCCTGGTATTTCATGGAGAAGATGTGATATGTTTGGGAGAAATGTGGCATTTCTGGAAGAAAATGTCCAATTTGGGGGGAGAAGGCTGGTAGTTTTGGGTGAGAATTTCCTATTTCAGGAGGAATCCTGGCATTTCTTGGAGAAGATGTGATATATTTGGGAGAAATGTGGCCTTTCTGGAAGAAACTGTCCTCTTTTGGGGATAAAAGAGGTATTAGTGGTAGAATAGGTCCTATTTGAAGGGGGAATCCTGGCATTTCTTGGAGAAGATGTGATCTATTTGGGAGAAATGTGGCATTTCTTGAAGAAAATGTCCTCTTTTGGGGATAAAAGAGGTATTTCATGGAGAAAAGGTCCTAATTCAAGGGGGAAACCTGGTATTTCTTGGAGAAGATGTGATATATTTGGGAGAAATGTGGCATTTCTGGAAGAAACTGTCCTATTTGAGGGATAAAAGAGGTATTAGTGAGTGAGAAGGTCCTATTTCAGGAGGAATCCTGGTATTTCTTGGAGAAGATGTGATATATTTGGAGAAATGTGGCCTTTATATAAGAAACTGTCCTCTTTTGGGGATAAAAGAGGTATTTGTGGGTGAAAAGGTCCTATTTGAAGGGGGAAACCTGTTATTTCTTGGAGAAGATGTGATATATTTGGGAGAAATGTGGCATTTCTTGAAGAAACTGTCCTCTTTTGGGGATAAAAGAGGTATTTGTGGGTGAAAACGTTGTATTTGAAGGGGGAAACCTGTTATTTCTTGGAGAAGATGTGATATATTTGGGAGAAATCTGGCATTTCTGGAAGAAACTGTCCTCTTTTGGGGATAAAAGAGGTATTTGTGGGTGAAAATGTCCTATTTGAAGGGGGAATCGTGTTATTTCTTGGAGAAGATGTGATATATTAGGGAGAAATGTGGCATTTCTGGAAGAAACTGTCCTGTTTTGGGGATAAAAGAGGTATTTGTGGGTGAAAAGGTCCTATTTGAAGGGGGAACCCCGGTATTTCTTGGAGAAGATGTGATATATTTGGGAGAAATGTGGCATGTGTGGAAGAAACTGCACTATTTTGGGGATAAAACAGGTATTTGTGGGTGAAAAGGTCCTATTTGAAGTGGGAAACCTGGTATTTCTTGGAGAAGATGTGATCTATTTGGGAGAAATGTGGCCTTTCTGGAAGAAACTGTCCTATTTTGGGGATAAAGGAGGTATTTGTGGGAGAAAAGGTCCTATTTGAAGGGGGAAAGCTGGTATTTCTTGGAGAAGATGTGATCTATTTGGGAGAAATGTGGCCTTTCTGGAAGAAAATGTCCAATTTGGGGGGAGAAGGCTGGTTGTTTTGGGTGAGAAGGTCCTATTTCAGGAGGAATCCTGGTATTTCTTGGAGAAGATATGATATATTTGGGAGAAATGTGGCATTTCTGGAAGAAAATGTCCAATTTGGGGGGAGAAGGCTGGTAGTTTTGGGTGAGAAGGTCCTATTTCAGGAGGAATCCTGGCATTTCTTGGAGAAGATGTGATATATTTGGGAGAAATGTGGCCTTTCCGGAAGAAACTGTCCTCTTTTGGGGATAAAAGAGGTATTAGTGGTTGAAAAGATCCTATTTCCAGGGGGAAACCTGGTATTTCTTGGAGAAGATGTGATCTATTTGGGAGAAATGTGGCCTTTCTGGAAGAAAATGTCCTCTTTTGGGGATAAAAGAGGTATTTCATGGAGAAAAGGTCCTATTTGAAGGGGGAAACGTGGTATTTCTTGGAGAAGATGTGATCTATTTGGGAGAAATGTGGCATTTCTGGAAGAAACTGTCCTCTTTTGGGGATAAAAGAGGTATTTGTGGTAGAATAGGTCCTATTTGAAGGGGGAATCCTGGCATTTCTTGGAGAAGATGTGATATATTTGGGAGAAATGTGGCATTTCTGGAAGAAAATATCCTCTTTTGGGGATAAAAGAGGTATTTCATGGAGAAAAGGTCCTAATTCAAGGGGGAAACCTGGTATTTCTTGGAGAAGATGTGATATATTTGGGAGAAATGAGGCATTTCTGGAAGAAACTGTCCAATTTGTGGGGAGAAGCCTGGTATTAGTGGGTGAGAAGGTCCTATTTCAGGAGGAATCCTGGTATTTCTTGGAGAAGATGTGATCTATTTGGGAGAAATGTGGCATTTCTGGAAGAAACTGTCCTCTTTTGGGGATAAAACAGGTATTTGTGGGTGAAAAGGTCCTATTTGAAGGGGTAAACGTGGTATTTCTTGGAGAAGATGTGGTATATTTGGGAGAAATCAGGCATTTCTGGAAGAAACTGTCCTCTTTTGGGGATAAAACAGGTATTTGTGGGTGAAAACGTTGTATTTGAAGGGGGAAACCTGGTATTTCTTGGAGAAGATGTGTTCTATTTGGGAGAAATCTGGCATTTCTGGAAGAAACTGTCCTCTTTTGGGGATAAAAGAGGTATTTGTGGGTGAACATGTCCTATTTGAAGGGGGAATCGTGTTATTTCTTGGAGAAGATGTGATATATTTGGGAGAAATGTGGCATTTCTGGAAGAAACTGTCCTCTTTTGGGGATAAAAGAGGTATGTGTGGGTGAAAAGGTCCTATTTGAAGGGGGAAACGTGGTATTTCTTGGAGAAGATGTGATATATTTGGGAGAAATGTGACATGTCTGGAAGAAAATGTCCTATTTGGGGGGAGAAGGCTGGTACTTGTGGCAGAAAAGGTCCTATTTCAGGAGGAATCCTAGTATTTCTTGGAGGAGATGTGATATGTTTGGGAGAAATGTGGCCTTTCTGGAAGAAACTGTCCTCTTTTGGGGATCAAACAGGTATTTGTGGGTGAAAAGGTCCTATTTGAACGGGGAAAGCTGGTATTTCTTGGAGAAGATGTGATCTATTTGGGAGAAATCTGGCATTTCTGGAAGAAACTGTCCTCTTTTGGGGATAAAAGAGGTATTTGTGGGTGAAAAGGTCCTATTTGAAGGGGGAAACCTGGTATTTCTTGGAGAAGATGTGATATATTTGGGAGAACTGTGGCATTTCTGGAAGAAACTGTCCTATTTTGGGGATAAAAGAGGTATTTGTGGGTGAAAAGGTCCTATTTGAAGGGGGAAAGCTGGTATATCTTGGAGAAGATGTGAAATATTTGGGAGAAATCTGGCATTTCTGGAAGAATATGTTCAATTTGAGGGATAAAACAGGTATTTGTGGTTGAAAAGGTCCTATTTGAAGGGGGAAACCTGGTATTTCTTGGAGAAGATGTGATCTATTTGGGAGTAATGTGGCCTTTCTGGAAAAAAATGTCCAATTTGGGGAGAGAAGGCTGGTAGTTTTGGGTGAGAAGGTCCTATTTCAGGAGGAATCCTGGTATTTCTTGGAGAAGATATGATATATTTGGGAGAAATGTTGCATTTCTGGAAGAAAATGTCCAATTTGGGGGGAGAAGGCTGGTAGTTTTGGGTGAGAAGGTCCTATTTCAGGAGGAATCCTGGCATTTCTTGGAGAAGATGTGATATATTTGGGAGAAATGTGGCCTTTCTGGAAGAAACTGTCCTCTTTTGGGGATAAAAGAGGTATTTGTGGGTGAAAAGATCCTATTTGAAGGGGGAAACCTGGTATTTCTTGGAGAAGATGTGATCTATTTGGGAGAAATGTGGCATTTCTGGAAGAAACTGTCGTATTTTGGGCATAAAACAGGTATTTGTGGTTGAAAAGGTCCTATTTGAAGGGGGAAAGCTGGTATTTCTTGGAGAAGATGTGATATATTTGGGAGAAATGTGGCATGTCTGGAAGAAAATGTCCAATTTGGGGGGAGAAGGCTGGTACTTGTGGGAGAAAAGGTCCTATTTCGAGGGGGAAACCTGGTATTTCTTGGAGGAGATGTGATATGTTTGGGAGAAATGAGGCATTTCTGGAAGAAACTGTCCAATTTGTGGGGAGAAGCCTGGTATTAGAGGGTGAGAAGGTCCTATTTCAGGAGGAATCCTGGTATTTCTTGGAGAAGATGTGATATGTTTGGGAGAAATGTGGCATTTCTGGAAGAAACTGTCCTCTTTTGGGGATAAAAGAGGTATTTGTGGGTGATAAGGTCCTATTTGAAGGGGGAAAGCTGGTATTTCTTGGAGAAGATGTGATATATTTGGGAGAAATGTGGCCTTTCTGGCAGAAACTGTCCTATTTTGGGGATAAAAGAGGTATTTGTGGGTGAAAAGGTCCTATTTCTAGGGGGAAACCTGGTATTTCTTGGAGAAGATGTGATATATTTGGGAGAAATGTGGCATGTCTGGAAGAAACTGTCCTCTTTTGGGGATAAAAGAGGTATTTGTGGGTGAAAAGGTCCTATTTGAAGGGGGAAACGTGGTATTTCTTGGAGAAGATGTGGTATATTTGGGAGAAATCAGGCATTTCTGGAAGAAACTGTCCTCTTTTGGGGATAAAAGAGGTATTTGTGGGTGAAAACGTTGTATTTGAAGGGGGAAACCTGTTATTTCTTGGAGAAGATATGATATATTTGGGAGAAATCTGGCATTTCTGGAAGAAACTGTCCTATTTTGGAGATAAAAGAGGTATTTGTGGGTGATAAGGTCCTATTTGAAGGGGGAACCCCGGTATTTCTTGGAGAAGATGTGATATATTTGGGAGAAATGTGGCCTTTCTGGAAGAAACTGTCCTCTTTTGGGGATAAAAGAGGTATTTGTAGGTGATAAGGTCCTATTTGAAGGGGGAACCCCGGTATTTCTTGGAGAAGATGTGATATATTTGGGAGAAAAGTGGCATGTCTGGAAGAAGCTGTCGTATTTTGGGGATAAAACAGGTATTTGTGGGTGAAAAGGTCCTATTTGAAGGGGGAAACCTGGTATTTCTTGGAGAAGATGTGATCTATTTGGGAGAAATGTGGCATTTCTGGAAGAAACTGTCCTCTTTTGGGGATAAAAGAGGTATTTGTTGGAGAAAATGTCCTATTTGAAGGGGGAACAGTGGTGTTTCTTGGAGAAGATGTGATCTATTTGGGAGAAATGTGGCCTTTCTGGAAGAAAATGTCCAATTTGGGGGGAGAAGGCTGGTAGTTTTGGGTGAGAAGGTCCTATTTCAGGAGGAATCCTGGTATTTCTTGGAGAAGATATGATATATTTGGGAGAAATGTGGCATTTCTGGAAGAAAATGTCCAATTTGGGGGGAGAAGGCTGGTAGTTTTGGGTGAGAAGGTCCTATTTCAGGAGGAATCCTGGTATTTCTTGGAGAAGATGTGATATATTTGGGAGAAATTTGGCCTTTCCGGAAGAAACTGTCCTCTTTTGGGGATAAAAGAGGTATTAGTGGTTGAATAGGTCCTATTTGAAGGGGGAAAGGTGGTATTTCTTGGAGAAGATGTGATCTATTTGGGAGAAATGTGGCATTTCCGGACGTAACTGTACTATTTTGGGGACAAAAGAGGTATTTGTGGGTGAAAAGGTCCTATTTGAAGGGGGAAAGCTGGTATTTCTTGGAGAAGATGTGATCTATTTGGGAGAAATGTGGCATTTCTGGAAGAAACTGTCCTCTTTTGGGGATAAAAGATGTATTTCATGGAGAAAAGGTCCTATTTGAAGGGGGAAACATGGTATTTCTTGGAGAAGATGTGATATATTTGGGAGAAATGTGGCATTTCTGGAAGAAACTGTCGTATTTTGGGCATAAAACAGGTATTTGTGGTTGAAAAGGTCCTATTTGACAGGGGAAAGCTGGTATTTCTTGGAGAAAATGTGATATATTTGGGAGAAATGTGGCATTTCTGGAAGAAACTGTCCTATTTTGGGGATAAAAGAGGTATTTGTGGGTGAAAAGGTCCTATTTCGAGGGGGAATCCTGGTATTTCTTGGAGAAGATGTGATATATTTGGGAGAAATGTGGCATGTCTGGAAGAAACTGTCCTCTTTTGGGGATAAAAGAGGTATTTGTGGGAGAAAACGTCCTATTTGAAGGGGGAAAGCTGGTATTTCTTGGAGAAGATGTGATGTATTTGGAGAAATGTGGCCTTTCTATAAGAAACTGTCCTCTTTTGGGGATAAAAGAGGTATTTGTGGGTGAAAAGGTCCTATTTGAAGGGGGAAACCTGTTATTTCTTGGAGAAGATGTGATATATTTGGGAGAAATGTGGCATTTCTGGAAGAAAGTGTCCTGTTTTGGGGATAAAAGAGGTATTTGTGGGTGAAAAGGTCCTATTTGAAGGGGGAAACGTGGTATTTCTTGGAGAAGATGTGGTATATTTGGGAGAAATCAGGCATTTCTGGAAGAAACTGTCCTCTTTTGGGGATAAAACAGGTATTTGTGGGTGAAAACGTTGTATTTGAAGGGGGAAACCTGTTATTTCTTGGAGAAGATGTGATCTATTTGGGAGAAATCTGGCATTTCTGGAAGAAACTGTCCTCTTTTGGGGATAAAAGAGGTATTTGTGGGTGAAAATGTCCTATTTGAAGGGGGAATCGTGTTATTTCTTGTAGAAGATGTGATATATTTGGGAGAAATGTGGCATTTCTGGAAGAAACTGTCGTATTTTGGGCATAAAACAGGTATTTGTGGGTGATAAGGTCCTATTTGAAATGGGAACCCCGGTATTTCTTGGAGAAGATGTGATATATTTGGGAGAAATGTGGCATGTCTGGAAGAAGCTGTCCTATTTTGGGGATAAAAGAGGTATTTGTGGCTGAAAAGGCCCTATTTGAAGGGGGAAACCTGGTATTTCTTGGAGAAGATGTGATCTATTTGGGAGAAATGTGGCCTTTCTGGAAGAAAATGTCCAATTTGGGGGGAGAAGGCTGGTAGTTTTGGGTGAGAAGGTCCTATTTCAGGAGGAATCCTGGTATTTCTTGGAGAAGATATGATATATTTGGGAGAAATGTGGCCTTTCTGGAAGAAAATGTCCAATTTGGGGGGAGAAGGCTGGTAGTTTTGGGTGAGAAGGTCCTATTTCAGGAGGAATCCTGGCATTTCTTGGAGAAGATGTGATATATTTGGGAGAAATGTGGCCTTTCCGGAAGAAACTGTCCTCTTTTGGGGATAAAAGAGGTATTAGTGGTTGAAAAGATCCTATTTCCAGGGGGAAACCTGGTATTTCTTGGAGAAGATGTGATATATTTGGGAGAAATGTGGCATTTCTGGAAGAAACTGTCCTCTTTTGGGGATAAAAGAGGTATTTGTGGGTGAAAAGGTCCTATTTCGAGGGGGAAACCTGGTATTTCTTGGAGAAGATGTGATATATTTGGGAGAAATGTGGCATTTCTGGAAGAAACTGTCCGATTTGTGGGGAGAAGCCTGGTATTAGTGGGTGAGAAGGTCCTATTTCAGGAGGAATCCTGGTATTTCTTGGAGAAGATGTGATCTATTTGGGAGAAATGTGGCATTTCTGGAAGAAACTGTCCTATTTTGGGGATAAAAGAGGTATTTGTGGGTGAAAATGTCCTATTTGAAGGGGGAAAGCTGGTATTTCTTGGAGAAGATGTGATATATTTGGGAGAAATGTGGCATGTCTGGAAGAAACTGTCCTCTTTTGGGGATAAAAGAGGTATTTGTGGGTGAAAAAGTCCTATTTGAAGGGGGAAACCTGGTATTTCTTGGAGAAGATGTGATCTATTTGGGAGAAATGTGGCATTTCTGGAAGAAACTGTCCTCTTTTGGGGATAAAAGAGATATGTGTGGGTGAAAAGGTCCTATTTGAAGGGGGAAAGCTGGTATTTCTTGGAGAAGATGTGATATATTTGGGAGAAATGTGGCATGTCTGGAAGAAAATGTCCTATTTGGGGGGAGAAGGCTGGTACTTGTGGCAGAAAAGATCCTATTTCAGGAGGAATGCTAGTATTTCTTGGAGGAGATGTGATATGTTTGGGAGAAATGTGGCCTTTCTGGAAGAAACTGTCCTCTTTTGGGGATAAAACAGGTATTTGTGGGTGAAAAGGTCCTATTTGAAGGGGGAAACCTGGTATTTCTTGCAGAAGATGTGATCTATTTGGGAGAAATGTGGCATTTCTGGAAGAAACTGTCCTCTTTTGGGGATAAAAGAGGTATTTGTGGGTGAAAATTTCCTATTTGAAGGGGGAAACCTGGTATTTCTTGGAGAAGATGTGATATATTTGGGAGAACTGTGGCATTTCTGGAAGAAACTGTCCTCTTTTGGGGATAAAACAGGTATTTGTGGGTGAAAAGGTCCTATTTGAAGGGGGAAACGTGGTATATCTTGGAGAAGATGTGATATATTTGGGAGAAATGTGGCATTTCTGGAAGAATATGTTGAATTTGAGGGATAAAACAGGTATTTGTGGTTGAAAAGGTCCTATTTGAAGGGGGAAAGGTGGTATTTCTTGGAGAAGATGTGATATATTTGGGAGAAATGTGGCATGTCTGGAAGAAACTGTCCTCTTTTGGGGATAAAAGAGGTATTTGTTGGAGAAAATGTCCTATTTGAAGGGGGAACAGTGGTGTTTCTTGGAGAAGATGTGATCTATTTGGGAGAAATGTGGCCTTTCTGGAAGAAAATGTCCAATTTGGGGGGAGAAGGCTGGTAGTTTTGGGTGAGAAGGTCCTATTTCAGGAGGAATCCTGGTATTTCTTGGAGAAGATATGATATATTTGGGAGAAATGTGGCATTTCTGGAAGAAAATGTCCAATTTGGGGGGAGAAGGCTGGTAGTTTTGGGTGAGAAGGTCCTATTTCAGGAGGAATCCTGGTATTTCTTGGAGAAGATGTGATATATTTGGGAGAAATGTGGCCTTTCCGGAAGAAACTGTCCTCTTTTGGGGATAAAAGAGGTATTAGTGGTTGAATAGGTCCTATTTGAAGGGGGAAAGGTGGTATTTCTTGGAGAAGATGTGATCTATTTGGGAGAAATGTGGCATTTCCGGACGTAACTGTACTATTTTGGGGACAAAAGAGGTATTTGTGGGTGAAAAGGTCCTATTTGAAGGGGGAAAGCTGGTATTTCTTGGAGAAGATGTGATCTATTTGGGAGAAATGTGGCATTTCTGGAAGAAACTGTCCTCTTTTGGGGATAAAAGAGGTATTTCATGGAGAAAAGGTCCTATTTGAAGGGGGAAACATGGTATTTCTTGGAGAAGATGTGATATATTTGGGAGAAATGTGGCATTTCTGGAAGAAACTGTCGTATTTTGGGCATAAAACAGGTATTTGTGGTTGAAAAGGTCCTATTTGACAGGGGAAAGCTGGTATTTCTTGGAGAAAATGTGATATATTTGGGAGAAATGTGGCATTTCTTGAAGAAACTGTCCTATTTTGGGGATAAAAGAGGTATTTGTGGGTGAAAAGGTCCTATTTCGAGGGGGAATCCTGGTATTTCTTGGAGAAGATGTGATATATTTGGGAGAAATGTGGCATGTCTGGAAGAAACTGTCCTCTTTTGGGGATAAAAGAGGTATTTGTGGGTGAAAAGGTCCTATTTGAAGGGGGAAAGCTGGTATTTCTTGGAGAAGATGTGATGTATTTGGAGAAATGTGGCCTTTCTATAAGAAACTGTCCTCTTTTGGGGATAAAAGAGGTATTTGTGGGTGAAAAGGTCCTATTTGAAGGGGGAAACCTGTTATTTCTTGGAGAAGATGTGATATATTTGGGAGAAATGTGGCATTTCTGGAAGAAAGTGTCCTGTTTTGGGGATAAAAGAGGTATTTGTGGGTGAAAAGGTCCTATTTGAAGGGGGAAACGTGGTATTTCTTGGAGAAGATGTGGTATATTTGGGAGAAATCAGGCATTTCTGGAAGAAACTGTCCTCTTTTGGGGATAAAACAGGTATTTGTGGGTGAAAACGTTGTATTTGAAGGGGGAAACCTGTTATTTCTTGGAGAAGATGTGATCTATTTGGGAGAAATCTGGCATTTCTGGAAGAAACTGTCCTCTTTTGGGGATAAAAGAGGTATTTGTGGGTGAAAATGTCCTATTTGAAGGGGGAATCGTGTTATTTCTTGTAGAAGATGTGATATATTTGGGAGAAATGTGGCATTTCTGGAAGAAACTGTCGTATTTTGGGCATAAAACAGGTATTTGTGGGTGATAAGGTCCTATTTGAAATGGGAACCCCGGTATTTCTTGGAGAAGATGTGATATATTTGGGAGAAATGTGGCATGTCTGGAAGAAGCTGTCCTCTTTTGGGGATAAAAGAGGTATTTGTGGCTGAAAAGGCCCTATTTGAAGGGGGAAACCTGGTATTTCTTGGAGAAGATGTGATCTATTTGGGAGAAATGTGGCCTTTCTGGAAGAAAATGTCCAATTTGGGGGGAGAAGGCTGGTAGTTTTGGGTGAGAAGGTCCTATTTCAGGAGGAATCCTGGTATTTCTTGGAGAAGATATGATATATTTGGGAGAAATGTGGCATTTCTGGAAGAAAATGTCCAATTTGGGGGGAGAAGGCTGGTAGTTTTGGGTGAGAAGGTCCTATTTCAGGAGGAATCCTGGCATTTCTTGGAGAAGATGTGATATATTTGGGAGAAATGTGGCCTTTCCGGAAGAAACTGTCCTCTTTTGGGGATAAAAGAGGTATTAGTGGTTGAAAAGATCCTATTTCCAGGGGGAAACCTGGTATTTCTTGGAGAAGATGTGATATATTTGGGAGAAATGTGGCATTTCTGGAAGAAAATGTCCTCTTTTGGGGATAAAAGAGGTATTTGTGGGTGAAAAGGTCCTATTTGAAGGGGGAAACGTGGTATTTCTTGGTGAAGATGTGATCTATTTGGGAGAAATGTGGCATTTCTGGAAGAAACTGTCGTATTTTGGGCATAAAACAGGTATTTGTGGTTGAAAAGGTCCTATTTGAAGGGGGAAACCTGGTATTTCTTGGAGAAGATGTGATATATTTGGGAGAAATGTGGCATTTCTGGAAGAAACTGTCCTCTTTTGGGGATAAAAGAGGTATTTGTGGGTGAAAAGGTCCTATTTCGAGGGGGAAACCTGGTATTTCTTGGAGAAGATGTGATATATTTGGGAGAAATGTGGCATTTCTGGAAGAAACTGTCCGATTTGTGGGGAGAAGCCTGGTATTAGTGGGTGAGAAGGTCCTATTTCAGGAGGAATCCTGGTATTTCTTGGAGAAGATGTGATCTAT
Organism: Lophura swinhoii; assembly: GCA_030408155.1. Classification (NCBI taxonomy): domain Eukaryota; kingdom Metazoa; phylum Chordata; class Aves; order Galliformes; family Phasianidae; genus Lophura; species Lophura swinhoii. Next base: position 22,812,171 of record JASCYN010000149.1, on the reverse strand, counting down.
TTGGGAGAAATGTGGCATTTCTGGAAGAAACTGTCCTATTTTGGGGATAAAAGAGGTATTTGTGGGTGAAAATGTCCTATTTGAAGGGGGAAAGCTGGTATTTCTTGGAGAAGATGTGATATATTTGGGAGAAATGTGGCATGTCTGGAAGAAACTGTCCTCTTTTGGGGATAAAAGAGGTATTTGTGGGTGAAAAAGTCCTATTTGAAGGGGGAAACCTGGTATTTCTTGGAGAAGATGTGATCTATTTAGGAGAAATGTGGCATTTCTGGAAGAAACTGTCCTCTTTTGGGGATAAAAGAGATATGTGTGGGTGAAAAGGTCCTATTTGAAGGGGGAAAGCTGGTATTTCTTGGAGAAGATGTGATATATTTGGGAGAAATGTGGCATGTCTGGAAGAAAATGTCCTATTTGGGGGGAGAAGGCTGGTACTTGTGGCAGAAAAGATCCTATTTCAGGAGGAATGCCAGTATTTCTTGGAGGAGATGTGATATGTTTGGGAGAAATGTGGCCTTTCTGGAAGAAACTGTCCTCTTTTGGGGATAAAACAGGTATTTGTGGGTGAAAAGGTCCTATTTGAAGGGGGAAACCTGGTATTTCTTGGAGAAGATGTGATCTATTTGGGAGAAATGTGGCATTTCTGGAAGAAACTGTCCTCTTTTGGGGATAAAAGAGGTATTTGTGGGTGAAAATTTCCTATTTGAAGGGGGAAACCTGGTATTTCTTGGAGAAGATGTGATATATTTGGGAGAACTGTGGCATTTCTGGAAGAAACTGTCCTCTTTTGGGGATAAAAGAGGTATTTGTGGGTGAAAAGGTCCTATTTGAAGGGGGAAACGTGGTATATCTTGGAGAAGATGTGATATATTTGGGAGAAATGTGGCATTTCTGGAAGAATATGTTGAATTTGAGGGATAAAACAGGTATTTGTGGTTGAAAAGGTCCTATTTGAAGGGGGAAAGGTGGTATTTCTTGGAGAAGATGTGATATATTTGGGAGAAATGTGGCATGTCTGGAAGAAACTGTCCTCTTTTGGGGATAAAAGAGGTATTTGTGGGTGAAAAGGTCCTATTTGAAGGGGGAAAGCTGGTATTTCTTGGAGAAGATGTGGTATATTTGGGAGAAATGTGGCATTTCTGGAAGAAACTGTCCTCTTTTGGGGATAAAAGAGGTATTTGTGGGTGAAAACGTTGTATTTGAAGGGGGAAACCTGTTATTTCTTGGAGAAGATGTGATATATTTGGGAGAAATGTGGCATTCCTGGAAGAAACTGTCCTCTTCTGGGGTTAAAAGAGGTATTTGTGGGTGAAAAGGTCCTATTTGAAGGGGGAACCCTGGTATTTCTTGGAGAAGATGTGATCTATTTGGGAGAAATGTGGCATGTCTGGAAGAAACTGTCCTCTTTTGGGGATAAAAGAGGTATTTGTGGGTGATAAGGTCCTATTTGAAGGGGTAAAGCTGGTATTTCTTGGAGAAGATGTGATATGTTTGGGAGAAATCTGGCATTTCTGGAAGAAACTGTCCTATTTTGGGGTGAGAAGGCTGGTATTTGTGGGAGAAAAGTTCCTATTTCAGGAGGAATCCTGGTATTTCTTGGAGAAGATGTGATCTATTTGGGAGAAATGTGGCATGTCTGGAAGAAACTGTCCTCTTTTGGGGATAAAAGAGGTATTTGTGGGTGAAAAGGTCCTATTTGAAGGGGGAAAGCTGGTATTTCTTGGAGAAGATGTGATATATTTGGGAGAAATGTGGCATTTCTTGAAGAAACTGTCCTCTTTTGGGGATAAAACAGGTACTTGTGGGTGAAAAAGTCCTATTTGAAGGGGGAAACCTGGTATTTCTTGGAGAAGATGTGGTATATTTGGGAGAAATGTGGCATTTCTGGAAGAAACAGTCCTCTTTTGGGGATAAAACAGGTATTTGAGGGTGAAAACGTTGTATTTGAAGGGGGAAACCTGGTATTTCTTGGAGAAGATGTGATCTATTTGGGAGAAATGTGGCATGTCTGGAAGAAACTGTCCTCTTTTGGGGATAAAAGAGGTATTTGTGGGTGAAAAGGTCCTATTTGAAGTTGGAAACCTGGTATTTCTTGGAGAAGATGTGATGTGTTTGGGAGAAATGTGGCATTTCTGGAAGAAACTGCCCTGTTTTGGGGATAAAACAGGTATTTGTGGGTGAAAAGGTCCTATTTGAAGGGGGAAACGTGGTATTTCTTGGAGAAGATGTGGTATATTTGGGAGAAATCAGGCATTTCTGGAAGAAACTGTCCTCTTTTGGGGATAAAACAGGTACTTGTGGGTGAAAAAGTCCTATTTGAAGGGGGAAACCTGGTATTTCTTGGAGAAGATGTGGTATATTTGGGAGAAATGTGGCATTTCTGGAAGAAAATGTCCAATTTGGGGGATAAAACAGGTATTTGAGGGTGAAAACGTTGTATTTGAACGGGGAAACCTGGTATTTCTTGGAGAAGATGTGATATATTTGGGAGAAATGTGGCATGTCTGGAAGAAACTGTCCTCTTTTGGGGATAAAATAGGTATTTGTGGGTGAAAAGGTCCTATTTGAAGTTGGAAACCTGGTATTTCTTGGAGAAGATGTGATGTGTTTGGGAGAAATGTGGCATTTCTGGAAGAAAATGTCCTATTTGAGGGATAAAAGAGGTATTTGTGGGTGAAAAGGTCCTATTTGAAGGGGGAACCCTGGTATTTCTTGGAGAAGATGTGATCTATTTGGGAGAAATGTGGCATTTCTGGAAGAAACTGTCCTCTTTTGGGATAAAAGTGGTATTTGTGGGTGAGAAGGTCCTATTTGAAGGAGGAAAGCTGGTATTTCTTGGAGAAGATGTGATATATTTGGGAGAAATGTGGCATTTCTGGAAGAAACTGTCCTCTTTTGGGGATAAAAGAGGTATTTGTGGGTGATAAGGTCCTATTTCCAGGGGGAACCCTGGTATTTCTTGGAGTAGATGTGATATATTTGGGAGAAATGTGGCATTTCTGGAAGGAACTGTCCTCTTTTGGGGATGAAACAGGTATTTTTGGGTGAAAAGGTCCTATTTGAAGGGGGAATGCCGGTAGTTCTTGCAAGAGATGTGATATATTTGGGAGAAATGTGGCATTTCTGGAAGAAACTGTCCTATTTTGGGGATAAAAGAGGTATTTGTGGGTGAAAAGGTCCTATTTGAAGGGGGAAAGCTGGTATTTCTTGGAGAAGATGTGATCTATTTGGGAGAAATGTGGCCTTTCTGGAAGAAAATGTTCAATTTGGGGGGAGAAGGCTGGTAGTTTTGGGTGAGAAGGTCCTATTTCAGGAGGAATCCTGGCATTTCTTGGAGAAGATGTGATATATTTGGGAGAAATGTGGCCTTTCTGGAAGAAACTGTCCTCTTTTGGGGATAAAAGAGGTATTAGTGGTTGAAAAGGTCCTATTTGAAGGGGGAACCCTGGTATTTCTTGGAGAAGATGTGATATAATTGGGAGAAATGTGGCATTTCTGGAAGAAAATGTCCTCTTTTGGGGATAAAAGAGGTATTTCATGGAGAAAAGGTCCTATTTGAAGGGGGAAACCTGGTATTTCTTGGAGGAGTTGTGATATATTTGGGAGAAATGTGGCATTTCTGGAAGAAAATGTCCTATTAGAGGGATAAAAGAGGTATTTGTGGGTGAAAAGGTCCTATTTGAAGGGGGAAAGCTGGTATTTCTTGGAGAAGATGTGATATATTTGGGAGAAATGTGGCCTTTCTGGAAGAAAATGTCCTATTTTGGGGATAAAAGAGGTATTTGTGGGTGAAAAGGTCCTATTTGAAGGGGGAAACGTGGTATTTCTCGGAGAAGATGTGATATATTTGGGAGAAATGTGGCATTTCTTGAAGAAACTGTCCTCTTTTGGGGATAAAAGAGGTATTTGTGGGTGAAAAGGTCCTATTTGAAGGGGGAAACGTGGTATTTCTTGGAGAAGATGTGATATGTTTGGGAGAAATGTGGCATTTCTGGAAGAAACTGTCCTCTTTTGGGGATAAAGGAGGTATTTGTGGGTGAAAAGGTCCTATTTCCACGGGAAAACCTGGTATTTCTTGGAGAAGATGTGATATATTTGGGAGAAATGTGGCATTTCTGGAAGAAACTGTCCTCTTTTGGGGATAAAAGAGGTATTTGTGGGTGAAAAGGTCCTATTTGAAGGGGGAACCCTGGTATTTCTTGGAGAAGATGTGATATATTTGGGAGAAATGTGGCATTTCTGGAAGAAACTGTCCTCTTATGGGGATAGAACAGGTATTTATGGGTGAAAAGGTCCTATTTCCAGGGAGAAACTTTGTATTTCTTGGAGAAGATGCGGTATATTAGGGAGAAATGTGGCCTTTCTGGAAGAAACTGTCCTCTTTTGGGGATAAAAGAGGTATTTGTGGGTGAAAAGATCCTATTTGAAGGGGGAAACCTGGTATTTCTTGGAGGAGATGTGATCTATTTGGGAGAAATGTGGCATTTCTTGAAGAAACTGTGTTCTTTTGGGGATAAAAGAGGTATTTGTGGGTGAAAAGGTCCTATTTGAAGGGGGAAACCTGGTATTGCTTGGAGAAGATGAGATATATTTGGGAGAAATGTGGCCTTTCTGGAAGAAAATGTCCTATTTTGGGGATGAAACAAGTATTTGTAGGTGAAAAGGTCCTATTTGAAGGGGGAAAGCTGGTATTTCTTGGAGAAGATGTGATATATTTGGGAGAAATGTGGCATTTCTGGAAGAAACCGAGCTCTTTTGGGGTGAAAGAGGTATGTGTGGGTGAAAAGGTCCTATTTGAAGGGGGAACCCTGGTATTTCTTGGAGAAGATGTGATCTATTTGGGAGAAATGTGGCATTTCTGGAAGAAACTGTCCTCTTTTGGGGATAAAAGAGGTATTTGTGGGTGAAAAGGTCCTATTGGAAGGGGGAAACCTGGTATTTCTTGGAGAAGATTTAATATATTTGGGAGAAATCTGGCATTTCTGGAAGAAAATGTCCAATTTGAGGGATAAAAGAGGTATTTGTGGGTGACAAGTTCCTATTTCCAGGGGTAAACCAGTTATTTCTTAGAGAAGATGTGATATATTTGGGAGAAATCTGGCATGTCTGGAAGAATCTGTCCTCTTTTGGGGATAAAAGAGGTATTTGTGGGTGAAAAGTTCCTATTTGAAGGGGGAAACCTGTTATTTCTTGGAGAAGATGTGATATATTTGGGAGAAATCTGGCCTTTCTGGAAGAAACTGTCCTCTTTTGGGGATAAAACAGGTATCTGTGGGTGAAAAGGTCCTATTTGAAGGGGGAAAGCTGGTATTTCTTGGAGAAGATGTGATATATTTGGGAGAAATGTGGCATTTCTGGAAGAAACTGTCCTCTTTTGGGGATAAAAGAGGTATTTGTGGGTGAAAAGGTCCTATTTGAAGGAGGAAAGCTGGTATTTCTTGGAGAAGATGTGATCTATTTGGGTGAAATGTGGCATTTCTGGAAGAAACTTTCCTATTTTGGGGATAAAAGAGGTATTTGTTGGTGAAAAGGTCCTATTTGAAGGGGGAAACCTGGTATTTCTTGGAGAAGATGTGATATATTTGGGAGAAATGTGGCAATTCTGGAAGAAACTGTCCTATTTTGGGGATAAAACAGGTATTTGTGGGTGAGAAGGTCCTATTTGAAGGGGGAAAGCTGGTATTTCTAGGAGGAGATGTGATATATTTGGGAGAAATGTGGCATTTCTGGAAGAAACTGTCCTATTTTGGGGATTAATGAGGTATTTGTGGGTGAAAAGGTCCTATTTCAGGTGGAATCCTGGTATTTCTTGGAGAAGATGTGATATATTTGGGAGAAATGTTGCATGTCCGGAAGAAACGGTCCTATTTTGGGGATAAAAGAGGTATTTGTGGGTGAAAAGGTCCTATTTGAAGGGGGAAAGCTGGTATTTCTTGGAGAAGATGTGATATATTTGGGAGTATTGTGGCATTTCTGGAAGAAAATGTCCTATTTTGGGGATAAAAGTGATATTTGTGGGTAAAAAGGTCCTATTTGAAGGAGGAAAGCTGGTATTTCTTGGAGAAGATGTGATCTATTTGGGAGAAATGTGGCATGTCTGGAAGAAACTGTCCTATTTTGGGGATAAAAGAGGTATTTGTGGGTGATAAGGTCCTATTTCCAGGGGGAAACGTGGTATTTCTTGGAGAAGATGTGATATATGTGGGAGAAATGTGGCATTTCTGGAAGAAACTGTCCTCTTTTGGGGATAAAAGAGGTATTTGTGGGTGATAAGGTCCTATTTGAAGGGGGAAACCTGGTATTTCTTGGAGAAGATGTGATATATTTGGGAGAAATGTGGCATGTCTGGAAGAAACTGTCCTATTTTGGGGATAAAAGAGGTATTTGTGGGTGAAAAGGTCCTATTTGAAGGGGGAAACCTGGTATTTCTTGGAGAAGATGTGATATATTTGGGAGAAATGTGGCATTTCTGGAAGAAACCGAGCTCTTTTGGGGTAAAAGAGGTATTTGTGGGTGAAAAGGTCCTATTTGAAGGGGGAAACCTGGTATTTCTTGGAGAAGATGTGATATATTTGGGAGAAATCTGGCATTTCTGGAAGAAAATGTCCAATTAGAGGGATAAAAGAGGTATTTGTGGATGAAAAGTTCCTATTTCCAGGGGTAAACCTGTTATTTCTTAGAGAAGATGTGATATATTTGGGAGAAATCTGGCATATCTGGAAGAATCTGTCCTCTTTTGGGGATAAAAGAGGTATTTGTGGGTGAAAAGTTCCTATTTGAAGGGGAAAGCTGGTATTGCTTTGAGAAGATGTGATATGTTTGGGAGAAATCTGGCCTTTCTGGAAGAAACTGTCCTCTTATGGGGATAAAAGAGGTATTTGTGGGAGAAAAGGTCCTATTTGAAGGGGGAAAGCTGGATGTTCTTGCAGGACATGTGATATATTTGGGAGAAATATGGCCTTTCTGGAAGAAACTGTCCTATTTTGGGGATAAAAGAGGTATTTGTGGTTGAAAAGGTCCTATTTCAAGGGGGAAACCTGGCATTTCTTGGAGAAGATGTGATATATTTGGGAGAAATGTGGCATTTCTGGAAGAAACTGTCCTCTTTTGGGGATAAAAGAGGTATTTCTGGGAGAAAAGTTCCTATTTCTAGGGGGAAAGCTGGTATTTCTGTGGCCTTTCTGGAAGAAACTGTCCTCTTTTGGGGATAAAACAGGTATTTGTGGGTGAAAAGGTCCTATTTGAAGGGGGAAAGCTGGTAATTCTATGAGAAGAAGTGATATGTTTGGGAGAAATGTAGCATGTCTGGAAGAAAATGTCCTATTTGGGGCGAGAAGGCTGGTATTTGTGGGGGAAAAGGTCCTATTTGAAGGGGGAAACGTGGTATTTCTTGGAGAAGATGTGATCTATTTGGGAGAAATGTGGCATTTCTGGAAGAAACTGTCCTCTTTTGGGGATAAAAGAGGTATTTGTGGGTGAAAAGTTCCTATTTGAAGGGGGAATCCTGGTATTTCTTGGAGAAGATGCGATATATTTTGGAGAAATGTGGCCTTTCTGGAAGAAACTGTCCTATTTTGGGGATAAAAGAGGTATTTGTGGGAGAAAAGGTCCTATTTGAAGGGGGAAACGTGTTATTTCTTGGAGAAGATGTGATATATTTGGTAGAAATGTGGCATTTCTGGAAGAAACTGTCCTCTTTTGGGGATTCAAGAGGTATTTGTGGGTGAAAAGGTCCTATTTCATGGAGGAAACCTGGTATTTCTTGGAGAAGATGTGATATGTTTGGGAGAAATGTGGCATGTCTGGAAGAAACTGTCCGCTTTTGGAGATAAAAGAGGTATTTGTGGGTGAAAAGGTCCTATTTGAAGGGGGAAACCTGGTATTTCTTGGAGAATATGTGATATGTTTCGGAGAAATGTGGCATGTCTGGAAGAAACTGTCCTCTTTTGGGGATAAAAGAGGTATTTGTGGGTGAAAAGGTCCTATTTGAAGGGGGAAAGCTGGTATTTCTTGGAGAAGATGTGATCTATTTGGGAGAAATGTGGCCTTTCTGGCAGAAACTGTCCTATTTTGGGGATAAAAGAGGTATGTGTGGGTGAAAAGGTCCTATTTCTAGGGGGAAACCTGGTATTTCTTGGAGAAGATGTGTTATATTTAGAGAAACCTGGCATTTATGGAAGAAACAGTCCTCTTTTGGGGATACAACAGGTATTTGTAGGTTAAAAGGTCCTATTTCAGGAGGAATCCTGGTATTTCTTGGAGAAGATGTGATATGTTTGGGAGAAATGTGGCATTTCTGGAAGAAACTGTCCTCTTTTGGGAATAAAAGAGGTATTTGTGGGTGAAAAGGTCCTATCTGAAGGGGAAAACCTGGTATTTCTTGGAGAAGATGTGATCTATTTGGGAGTAATGTGGCATTTCTGGAAGAAATTGTCCTCTTTTGGGGATAAAAGAGGTATTAGTGGGTGAAAAGGTCCTATTTGAAGGGGGAAACGTGGTATTTCTTGGAGAAGATGTGATATATTTGGGAGAAACCTGGCATTTCTGGCAGAAACTGTCCTCTTTTGGGGATAAAAGAGGTATTTGTGGGTGAAAAGGTCCTATTTGAAGGGGGAAACCTGGTATTTCTTGGAGAAGATGTGATATATTTGGGAGAAATGTGGCCTTTCCGGAAGAAAATGTCCTCTTTTGGGGATAAAAGAGGTATTTGTGGGTGAAAAGGTCCTATTTGAAGGGGGAAACCTGGTATTTCTTGGAGAAGATGTGATATGTTTGGGAGAAACGTGGCCTTTCTGGCAGAAACTGTCCTCTTTTGGGGATAAAAGTGGTATTTGTGGGTGAAAAGGTCGTATTTGAAGGGGGAAAGCTGGTATTTCTTGGAGAAGATGTGATATATTTGGGAGAAATGTGGCATGTCCGGAAGAAACTGTTCTATTTTGGGGATAAAACAGGTATTTGTGGGTGAAAAGGTCCTATTTGAAGGGGGAAAGCTGGTATTTCTTGGAGAAGATGTGATGTATTTGGGAGAAATGTGGCATTTCTGGAAGAAACTGTCCTCTTTTGGGGATAAAAGAGGTATTTGTGGGAGAAAAGGTCCTATGTCAAGGGGTAAAGCGGGATGTTCTTGCAGGAGATGTGATATATGTGGGAGAAATGCGGCATTTCTGGAAGAAACTGTCGTATTTTGGGGATCAAAGAGATATTTGTGGGTGAAAAGGTCCTATTTGAAGGGGGAAACCTGGTATTTCTTGGAGAAGATGTGATATATTTGGGAGAAATGTGGCATTTCTGGAAGAAACTGTCCTCTTTTGGGGATAAAAGAGGTATTTGTGGGTGAAAAGGTCCTATTTGAAGGGGGAAACCTGGTATTTCTTGGAGAAGATGTGATATGTTTGGGAGAAATGTGGCATTTCTGGAAGAAACTGTCCTCTTTTGGGGGGAAAAGGCTTGTTTTTGTGGGAAAAAAGGTACTATTTCAGGAGAAATCCTGGTATTTCTTGGAGGAGATGTGATATGTTTGGGAGAAATGTGGCATGTCTGGAAGAAACTGTCCTATTTGGGGGATAAATGAGGAATTTTTGGGCGAAAAGGTCCTATTTGAAGGGGGAACCCTGGTATTTCATGGAGAAGATGTGATATATATGGGAGAAATGTGGCCTTTCTGGAAGAAAATGTCCTATTTGAGTGATAAAAGAGGTATTTGTGGGTGAAAAGGTCCTATTTGAAGGTGGAAATCTGGTAGTTTTACCTCTTTTATTCCCCAAAATAGAACGGTTTCATCCAGTAAGGCCACATTTCTCCCAAATATATCACTTCTTCTCCAAGAAATACCAGCTTTCCCCCTTCAAATAGGACCGTTTCACCCACAAATACCTCTTTTACCCCCAAAATAGGACAGTTTCTGCCATACATGCCATATTTCTCCCAAATATACCATATTTTCTCCATGAAATACCAGATTTCCCCCTTCAAATAGGACCTTTTCACCCAAAAATACCTGTTTCATCCCAAAAGTAGGACAGTTTCTTCCTGACATGCCACATTTCTCCCAAACATATCACATCTTCTCCAAGAAATACCAGGTTTCCCCCTTCAAATAGGACCTTTTCACCCACAAAAAATTCTTTTATACCCAAAATAGGACAGTTTCTGCCAGAAATGCCTGATTTTTCCCAAATATATCACATCTTCTCCAAGAAATACCAGGTTTCCCCCTTCAAATAGGACCTTTTCAACCACAAATACCTCTTTTATCCCTCAAATAGGTCAGTTTCTTCAAGACATGCCACATTTCTCCCAAATATATCACATCTTCTCCAAGAAATACCAGGATTCCTCCTGAAATAGGACCTTTTCTCCCACAAATACCAGCCTTCTCCCCCCAAACAGGACAGTTTCTTCCAGAAATGCCACATTTCTCCCAAACATATCACATCTCCTCCAAGAAATACCAGCTTTCCCCCTTCAAATAGGACCTTTTCACCCACAAATACCTCTTTTATCCCCAAAAGAGGACAGTTTCTTCCAGAAATGCCACATTTCTCCCAAATATATCACATCTTCTCCAAGAAATACCAGCTTTCCCCCTTCAAATAGGACCTTTTCACCCACTAATAGCAGACTTCTTCCCCCCAAATAGGACAGTTTCTTGCAGAAATGCCACATTTCTCCCAAATAGATCACATCTTCTCCAAGAAATACCAGGTTTCCCCCTTCAAATAGGACCTTATCACCCACAAATACCTCTATTATCCCCAAAAGAGGACAGTTTCTTCCAGACATGCCACATTTCTCCCAAATATATCACATCTCCTCCAAGAAATACCACTTTTCCCCCTTCAAATAGGACCTTTTCTCCCACAAATACCTGTTTTATGTACAAAACAGGACACTTTCTTCCAGAAATGCCACATTTCTCCCAAATAAATCACATCTTCTCCAAGAAATACCAGCTTTCCCCCTTCAAATAGGACCTTTTCTCCCACAAATACCTCTTTTATCCCTCAAATTGGACATTTTCTTCCAGAAACGCCACATTTCTCCCAAATATATCACAACTCCTCCAAGAAATACCAGGTTTCCCCCTTGAATTAGGACCTTTTCTCCATGAAATACCTGTTTTATCCCCAAAAGAGGACGTTTTCTTCCAGAAATGCCACATTTCTCCCAAATATATCACATCTTCTCCAAGAAATACCAGGTTTCCCCCTTCAAATAGGACCTTTTCAACCACTAATACCTCTTTTATCCCCAAAAGAGGACAGTTTCTTCCGGAAATGCCACATTTCTCCCAAATATATCACATCTTCTCCAAGAAATACCAGGTTTTCCCATGGAAATAGGACCTTTTCACCCACAAATACCTGTTCTATCCCCAAAAGAGGACAGTTTCTTCCAGAAAGGCCACATTTCTCCCAAATATATCACATCTTACCCAAGAAATGCCAGGATTCCTCCTTAAATAGGACCTTTTCACCCACAAATACATCTTTTATCCCCAAAAGAGGACAGTTTCTTCCAGAAAGGCCACATTTCTCCCAAAAATATCACATCTTCTCCAAGAAATACCACGTTTCCCCCTTCAAATAGGACCTTTTCTCCCACAAATACCTCTTTGATCCCCAAAACAGGACAGTTTCTTCCTGACATGCCACATTTCTCCCAAATATATCACATCTTCTCCAAGAAATACCAGGTTTCCCCCTTCAAATAGGACCTTATCACCCACAAATACCTCTTTTATCCCCAAAATAGGACAGTTTCTGCCAGAGAGGCCACATTTCTCCCGAACATATCACATCTTCTCCAAGAAATACCAGGTTTCCCCCTTCAAATAGGACCTTTTCACCCACAAAAAATTCTTTTATCCCGAAAATAGGACAGTTTGTTCCAGAAATGCCTGATTTCTCCCAAATATACCACATCTTCTCCAAGAAATACCAGGTTTCCCCCTTGAATTAGGACCTTTTCATCCACAAATACCTCTTTATCCCTCAAATAGGACAGTTTCTGCCAGACATGCCACATTTCTCCCAAATATATCACATCTTCTCCAAGAAATACCTGCTTTCCCCCTTCAAATAAGACCTTTTCTCCCACAAAAACCAGCCTTCTCCCCCCAAATAGGACAGTTTCTTCCAGAAATGCCACATTTCTCCCAAACATATCACATCTTCTCCAAGAAATACCAGCTTTCCCCCTTCAAATAAGACCTTTTCACCCACAAATACCTCTTTTATCCCCAAAAGAGGACAGTTTCTTCCAGAAATGCCACATTTCTCCCAAATATATCACATCTTCTCCAAGAAATACCAGCTTTCCCCCTTCAAATTGGAACTTTTCACCCACTAATAGCAGGCTTCTCCCCCAAATAGGACAGTTTCTTGCAGAAATGCCACATTTCTACCAAATAGATCACATCTCCTCCAAGAAATACCAGCTTTCCCCCTTCAAATAGGACCTTTTCACCCACAAATACCTGTTTTATCCCCAAAAGAGGACACTTTCTTCCAGAAATGCCACATTTCTCCCAAATATATCACATCTCCTTCAAGAAATAACAGCTTTCCCCCTTTAAAAAGGACCTTTTCACCCACAAATACCTCTTTTATCCCCAAAACAGGACACTTTCTTCCAGAAATGCCACATTTCTCCCAAATATATCACATCTTCTCCAAGAAATACCAGGTTTCCCCCTTCAAATAGGACCTTTTCACCCACAAATACCTCTTTTATCCCCAAAAGAGGACAGTTTCTTCCAGACATGCCACATTTCTCCCAAATAGATCACATCTTCTCCAAGAAATACCTGCTTTCCCCCTTCAAATAGGACCATTTCACCCACAAATACCTCTTTTATCCCCAAAAGAGGACAATTTCTTCCAGAAATGGCACATTTCTCCCAAACATATCACATCTTCTCCAAGAAATACCAGGTTTCCCCCTTCAAATAGGACCTTTTCACCCACAAATACCTCTTTTATCCCCAAAAGAGGACAGTTTCTTCCGGAAATTCCACATTTCTCCCAAACATATCACATCTCCTCCAAGAAATACCAGGATTCCTCCTGAAATAGGAACTTTTCACCCACAAATACCACCCTTCTCACCCCAAATAGGACAGTTTCTTCCAGAAATGCCACATTTCTCCCAAATATATCACATCTTCTCCAAGAAATACCAGGTTTCCCCCTTCAAATAGGACCTTTTCACCCACAAATACCTGTTCTATCCCCATAAGAGAACAGTTTCTTCCAGAAATGGCACATTTCTCCCAAATATACCACATCTTCTCCAAGAAATGCCAGGTTTCCCCCTTCAAATAGGACCTTTTCACCCACAAATACCTCTTTTATCCCCAAAAGAGGACAGTTTCTTCCAGACATGCCACATTTCTCCAAAATATATCACATCTTCTCCAAGAAATACCAGGGTTCCCCCTTCAAATAGGACCTTCTCACCCACAAATACCTCTTTTATCCCCAAAATAGGACAGTTTCTTCCAGAAAGGCCACATTTCTCCCAAATAGATCACATCTCCTCCAAGAAATACCAGCTTTCCCCCTTCAAATAGGAACTTTTCACCCACAAATACCTCTTTTATCCCCAAAAGAGGACAGTTTCTTCCAGACATGCCACATTTCTCCCAAATAGATCACATCTTCTCCAAGAAATACCAGCTTTCCCCCTTCAAATAGGACCTTTTCACCCACAAATACCTCTTTTATCCCCAAAAGAGGACAGTTTCTTCCAGAAATGCCACATTTCTCCCAAATATATCACAACTCCTCCAAGAAATACCAGGTTTCCCCCTTCAATTAGTAACTTTTCTCCATGAAATACCTCTTTTATCCCCAAAAGTGGACAATTTCTTCCAGAAAGGCCACATTTCTCCCAAATATATATCATCTTCTCCAAGAAATACCAGGTTTCCCCCTTCAAATAGGACCTTTTCAACCACTAATACCTCTTTTATCCCCAAAAGAGGACAGTTTCTTCCAGAAAGGCCAGATTTCTCCCAAATATATCACATCTTCTCCAAGAAACGCCAGGATTCCTCCTGAAATAGGACCTTCTCACCCAAAACTACCAGCCTTCTCCCCCCAAATTGGACATTTTCTTCCAGACATGCCACATTTCTCCCAAATAGATCACCTCTTCTCCAAGAATTACCAGGTTTCCCCCTTCAAATAGGACCTTTTCACCCACAAATACCTGTTTTATCCCCAAAATAGGACAGTTTCTTCCAGAAATGCCACATTTCTCCCAAATATATCACATCTTCTCCAAGAAATACCAGGGTTCCCCCTTCAAATAGGACCTTATCACCCACAAATACCTCTTTTATCCCCAGAAGAGGACAGTTTCATCCAGAAATGCCACATTTCTCCCAAATAGATCACATCTTCTCCAAGAAATACCAGGTTTCCCCCTTCAAATAGGACCTTTTCACCCACAAATACCTCTTTTATCCCCAAAAGAGGACAGTTTCTTCCAGACATGCCACATTTCTCCCAAATATATCACATCTTCTCCAAGAAATAACAGGTTTCCCCCTTCAAATACAACGTTTTCTCCCACAAATACCTGTTTTATCCCCAAAATAGGACAGTTTCTTCCAGAAATGCCACATTTCTCCCAAATATACCACATCTTCTCCAAGAAATACCAGGTTTCCCACTTCAAATAGGACCTTTTGACCCACAAGTACCTGTTTTATCCCCAAAATAGGACATTTTCTTCCAGAAATGCCACATTTCTCCCAAATATATCACATCTTCTCCAAGAAATACCAGGTTTCCCCCTTCAAATAGGACCTTTTCACCCACAAATACCTCTTTTATCCCCAAAAGAGGACAGTTTCTTCCAGAAATGCCACATTTCTCCCAAATATATCACATCTTCTCCCAGAAATGCCAGGTTTCCCCCTTCAAATAGGACCTTTTCACCCACAAATACCTCTTTTATCCCCAAAAGAGGACAGTTTCTTCCTGACATGCCACATTTCTCCCAAACATATCACATCTTCTCCAAGAAATACCACGTTTCCCCCTTCAAATAGGACCTTTTCACCCACAAATACCTCGTTTATCCCTCAAATAGGACAGTATCTTCCTGACATGCCACATTTCTCCCAAATATATCACATCTTCTCCAAGAAATACCAGGATTCTTCCTGAAATAGGAACTTTTCTCCCACAAATACCACCCTTCCCCCCCCAAATAGGACATTTTCTTCCAGACATGCCACATTTCTCCAAAATATATCACATCTTCTCCAAGAAATACCACGTTTCACCCTTCAAATAGGACCTTTTCACCCATAAATACCTCTTTTATCCCCAGAAGAGGACAGTTTCTTCCAGACATGCCAGATTTCTCCCAAATATATCACAACTCCTCCAAGAAATACCACGTTTCCCCCTTCAAATAGGACCTTCTCACCCACAAATACCTCCTTTATCCCCAAAAGAGGACAGTTTCTTTCAGACATGCCACATTTCTCCCAAATAGATCACATCTTCTCCAAGAAATACCAGGGTTCCCCCTTCAAATAGGACCTTTTCAACCACTAATACCTCTTTTATCCCCAAAAGAGGACAGTTTCTGCCGGAAACGCCATATTTCTTCCAAATATATCACATCTTCTCCAAGAAATGCCAGGATTCCTCCTGAAATAGGACCTTCTCACCCAGAACTACCAGCCTTCTCCCCCCAAATTGGACATTTTCCTCCAGAAAGGCCACATTTCTCCCAAATATATCACCTCTTCTCCAAGAAATACCAGGTTTCCCCCTTCAAATAGGACCTTTTCACCCACAAATACCTCTTTTATCCCCAAAAGAATACAGTTTCTTCCAGAAATGCCACATTTCTCCCAAATATATCACATCTTCTCCAAGAAATACCAGGTTTCCCCCTTCAAATAGGACCTTTTCACCCACAAATACCTGTTTTATCCCCAAAATAGGACAGTTTCTTCCAGAAAGGCCACATTTCTCCAAAATATATCACATCTTCTCCAAGAAATACCAGCTTTCCCCCTTCAAATAGGACCTTATCACCCAAAAGTACCTGTTTTATCCCCAAAAGAGGACATTTTCTTCCAGAAATGCCACATTTCTCCCAAATATATCACATCTTCTCCAAGAAATGCCACGTTTCCCCCTTCAAATAAGACCTTTTCACCCACAAATACCTCTTTTATCCCCAAAATACGACCGTTTCTGCCAGAAAGGCCACATTTCTCCCAAATATATCACATCTTCTCCAAGAAATGCCACGTTTCCCCCTTCAAATACGGCCTTTTCACCCACAAATACCTCTTTTATCCCCAAAAGAGGACAGTTTCTTCCTGACATGCCACATTTCTCCCAAATATATCACATCTTCTCATAGAATTACCAGCTTTCCCCCTTCAAATAGGACCTTATCACCCACAAATACCTCTTTTATCCCCAAAAGAGGACAGTTTCTCCCATAAATGCCACATTTCTCCCGAACATATCACATCTACTCCAAGAAATACCAGGGATCCCCCTGGAAATAGGACCTTTTCACCCACAAAAAATTCTTTTATCCCCAAAAGAGGACAGTTTCTTCCAGACATGCCACATTTCTCCCAAATATATCACATCTTCTCCAAGATATACCAGGGTTCCCCCTTCAAATAGGACCTTTTCACCCACAAATACCTCTTTTATCCCCAAAAGAGGACAGTTTCTTCCAGAAATGCCACATTTCTCCCAAATATATCACATCTTCTCCAAGAAATACCAGGATTCCTCCTGAAACAGGACATTTTCTCCCTCAAATACCAGCCTTCTCCCCCAAATAGGACAGATTCTTCCAGACATGCCACATTTCTCCCAAATATATCACATCTTCTCCAAGAAATACCAGGTTTCCCCCTTCAAATAGGACCTTTTCACCCACAAATACCTCTTTTATCCCCAAAAGAGGACAGTTTCTTCCAGAAATGCCATATTTCTCCCAAACATATCACATCTTCTCCAAGAAATACCAGCTTTCCCCCTTCAAATAGGACCTTTTCACCCACAAATACCTCTTTTATCCCCAAAAGAGGACAGTTTCTTCCAAAAATGGCACATTTCTCCCAAACATATCACATCTCCTCCAAGAAATACCAGGATTCCTCCTGAAATAGGAACTTTTCTCCCACAAATACCACCCTTCTCCCCCAAATAGGACAGTTTCTTCCAGACATGCCACATTTCTCCCAAATAGATCACATCTTCTCCAAGAAATACCAGGTTTTCCCCTGGAAATAGGAACTTTTCACCCACAAATACCTGTTCTATCCCCATAAAAGGACAGTTTCTTCCAGAAATGCCACATTTCTCCCAAATATATCACATCTTCTCCAAGAAATACCAGCTTTCCCCCTTCAAATAGGACCTTTTCCCCAAAAAAACCTCTTTTATCCCCAAAAGAGGACAGTATCTTCCAGACATGCCACATTTTTCCAAAATATATCACATCTTCTCTAAGAAATACCAGCTTTCCCCGTTCAAATAGGACCTTCTCACCCACAAATACCTCTTTTATCCCCAAAAGAGGACAGTTTCTTCCAGAAATGCCACATTTCTCCCAAATAGATCACATCTTCTCCAAGAAATACCAGGTTTCCCCCTTCAAATAGGAACTTTTCACCCACAAATACCTCTTTTATCCCCAAAAGAGGACAGTTTCTTCCAGAAATGCCACATTTCTCCCAAATAGATCACATCTTCTCCAAGAAATACCAGCTTTCCCCCTTCAAATAGGACCTTTTCACCCACAAATACCTCTTTTATCCCCAAAATAGGATAGATTCTTCCAGAAATGCCACATTTCTCTTAAATAGATCACATCTTCTCCAAGAAATACCAGGTTTCCCCCTTCAAATAGGACCTTTTCACCCACAAATACCTCTTTTATCCCCAAAAGAGGACAGTTTCTTCCAGAAAGGCCACATTTCTCCCAAACATATCACATCTCCTCCAAGAAATACCAGGATTCCTCCTGAAATAGGAACTTTTCTCCCACAAATACCAGCCTTCTCCCCCCAAATAGGACAGTTTCTTCCAGACATGCCACATTTCTCCCAAATATATCACATCTTCTCCAAGAAATACCAGCTTTCCCCCTTCAAATAGGACCTTTTCACCCACAAATACCTCTTTTATCCCCAAAAGAGGACAGTTTCTTCCAGAAATGCCACATTTCTCCCAAATATATCACATCTTCTCCAAGAAATACCACGTTTCCCCCTCGAAATAGGACCTTTTCACCCACAAATACCTCTTTTATCCCCAAAAGAGGACAGTTTCTTCCAGGAATGCCACATTTCTCCCAAATAGATTACATCTTCTCCAAGAAATACCAGGTTTTCCCCTGGAAATAGGACCTTCTCACCCACAAATACCTGTTTCATCCCCAAAAGAGGACAGTTTCTTCCAGAAATGCCATATTTCTCCCAAATATATCACATCTTCTCCAAGAAATACCAGGGTTCCCCCTTCAAATAGGACCTTTTCTCCCACAAATACCTCTTTTATCCCCAAAAGAGGACAGTTTCTTCCAGAAATGCCACATTTCTCCCAAATATATCACAACTCCTCCAAGAAATACCAGGTTTCCGCCTTCAATTAGGACCTTTTCTCCATGAAATACCTGTTTTATCCCCAAAAGAGGACAGTTTCTTCCAGAAAGGCCTCATTTCTCCCAAATATATCACATCTTCTCCAAGAAATACCAGGGTTCCCCCTTCAAATAGGACCTTATCACCCACAAATACCTCTTTTATCCCCAGAAGAGGACAGTTTCATCCAGAAATGCCACATTTCTCCCAAATAGATCACATCTTCTCCAAGAAATACCAGGTTTCCCCCTTCAAATAGGACCTTTTCACCCACAAATACCTCTTTTATCCCCAAAAGAGGACAGTTTCTTCCAGACATGCCACATTTCTCCCAAATATATCACATCTTCTCCAAGAAATAACAGGTTTCCCCCTTCAAATACAACGTTTTCTCCCACAAATACCTGTTTTATCCCCAAAATAGGACAGTTTCTTCCAGAAATGCCACATTTCTCCCAAATATACCACATCTTCTCCAAGAAATACCAGGTTTCCCACTTCAAATAGGACCTTTTGACCCACAAGTACCTGTTTTATCCCCAAAATAGGACATTTTCTTCCAGAAATGCCACATTTCTCCCAAATATATCACATCTTCTCCAAGAAATACCAGGTTTCCCCCTTCAAATAGGACCTTTTCACCCACAAATACCTCTTTTATCCCCAAAAGAGGACAGTTTCTTCCAGAAATGCCACATTTCTCCCAAATATATCACATCTTCTCCCAGAAATGCCAGGTTTCCCCCTTCAAATAGGACCTTTTCACCCACAAATACCTCTTTTATCCCCAAAAGAGGACAGTTTCTTCCTGACATGCCACATTTCTCCCAAACATATCACATCTTCTCCAAGAAATACCACGTTTCCCCCTTCAAATAGGACCTTTTCACCCACAAATACCTCGTTTATCCCTCAAATAGGACAGTATCTTCCTGACATGCCACATTTCTCCCAAATATATCACATCTTCTCCAAGAAATACCAGGATTCTTCCTGAAATAGGAACTTTTCTCCCACAAATACCACCCTTCCCCCCCCAAATAGGACATTTTCTTCCAGACATGCCACATTTCTCCAAAATATATCACATCTTCTCCAAGAAATACCACGTTTCACCCTTCAAATAGGACCTTTTCACCCATAAATACCTCTTTTATCCCCAGAAGAGGACAGTTTCTTCCAGACATGCCAGATTTCTCCCAAATATATCACAACTCCTCCAAGAAATACCACGTTTCCCCCTTCAAATAGGACCTTCTCACCCACAAATACCTCCTTTATCCCCAAAAGAGGACAGTTTCTTTCAGACATGCCACATTTCTCCCAAATAGATCACATCTTCTCCAAGAAATACCAGGGTTCCCCCTTCAAATAGGACCTTTTCAACCACTAATACCTCTTTTATCCCCAAAAGAGGACAGTTTCTGCCGGAAACGCCATATTTCTTCCAAATATATCACATCTTCTCCAAGAAATGCCAGGATTCCTCCTGAAATAGGACCTTCTCACCCAGAACTACCAGCCTTCTCCCCCCAAATTGGACATTTTCCTCCAGAAAGGCCACATTTCTCCCAAATATATCACCTCTTCTCCAAGAAATACCAGGTTTCCCCCTTCAAATAGGACCTTTTCACCCACAAATACCTCTTTTATCCCCAAAAGAATACAGTTTCTTCCAGAAATGCCACATTTCTCCCAAATATATCACATCTTCTCCAAGAAATACCAGGTTTCCCCCTTCAAATAGGACCTTTTCACCCACAAATACCTGTTTTATCCCCAAAATAGGACAGTTTCTTCCAGAAAGGCCACATTTCTCCAAAATATATCACATCTTCTCCAAGAAATACCAGCTTTCCCCCTTCAAATAGGACCTTATCACCCAAAAGTACCTGTTTTATCCCCAAAAGAGGACATTTTCTTCCAGAAATGCCACATTTCTCCCAAATATATCACATCTTCTCCAAGAAATGCCACGTTTCCCCCTTCAAATAAGACCTTTTCACCCACAAATACCTCTTTTATCCCCAAAATACGACCGTTTCTGCCAGAAAGGCCACATTTCTCCCAAATATATCACATCTTCTCCAAGAAATGCCACGTTTCCCCCTTCAAATACGGCCTTTTCACCCACAAATACCTCTTTTATCCCCAAAAGAGGACAGTTTCTTCCTGACATGCCACATTTCTCCCAAATATATCACATCTTCTCATAGAATTACCAGCTTTCCCCCTTCAAATAGGACCTTATCACCCACAAATACCTCTTTTATCCCCAAAAGAGGACAGTTTCTCCCATAAATGCCACATTTCTCCCGAACATATCACATCTACTCCAAGAAATACCAGGGATCCCCCTGGAAATAGGACCTTTTCACCCACAAAAAATTCTTTTATCCCCAAAAGAGGACAGTTTCTTCCAGACATGCCACATTTCTCCCAAATATATCACATCTTCTCCAAGATATACCAGGGTTCCCCCTTCAAATAGGACCTTTTCACCCACAAATACCTCTTTTATCCCCAAAAGAGGACAGTTTCTTCCAGAAATGCCACATTTCTCCCAAATATATCACATCTTCTCCAAGAAATACCAGGATTCCTCCTGAAACAGGACATTTTCTCCCTCAAATACCAGCCTTCTCCCCCAAATAGGACAGATTCTTCCAGACATGCCACATTTCTCCCAAATATATCACATCTTCTCCAAGAAATACCAGGTTTCCCCCTTCAAATAGGACCTTTTCACCCACAAATACCTCTTTTATCCCCAAAAGAGGACAGTTTCTTCCAGAAATGCCATATTTCTCCCAAACATATCACATCTTCTCCAAGAAATACCAGCTTTCCCCCTTCAAATAGGACCTTTTCACCCACAAATACCTCTTTTATCCCCAAAAGAGGACAGTTTCTTCCAAAAATGGCACATTTCTCCCAAACATATCACATCTCCTCCAAGAAATACCAGGATTCCTCCTGAAATAGGAACTTTTCTCCCACAAATACCACCCTTCTCCCCCAAATAGGACAGTTTCTTCCAGACATGCCACATTTCTCCCAAATAGATCACATCTTCTCCAAGAAATACCAGGTTTTCCCCTGGAAATAGGAACTTTTCACCCACAAATACCTGTTCTATCCCCATAAAAGGACAGTTTCTTCCAGAAATGCCACATTTCTCCCAAATATATCACATCTTCTCCAAGAAATACCAGCTTTCCCCCTTCAAATAGGACCTTTTCCCCAAAAAAACCTCTTTTATCCCCAAAAGAGGACAGTATCTTCCAGACATGCCACATTTTTCCAAAATATATCACATCTTCTCTAAGAAATACCAGCTTTCCCCGTTCAAATAGGACCTTCTCACCCACAAATACCTCTTTTATCCCCAAAAGAGGACAGTTTCTTCCAGAAATGCCACATTTCTCCCAAATAGATCACATCTTCTCCAAGAAATACCAGGTTTCCCCCTTCAAATAGGAACTTTTCACCCACAAATACCTCTTTTATCCCCAAAAGAGGACAGTTTCTTCCAGAAATGCCACATTTCTCCCAAATAGATCACATCTTCTCCAAGAAATACCAGCTTTCCCCCTTCAAATAGGACCTTTTCACCCACAAATACCTCTTTTATCCCCAAAATAGGATAGATTCTTCCAGAAATGCCACATTTCTCTTAAATAGATCACATCTTCTCCAAGAAATACCAGGTTTCCCCCTTCAAATAGGACCTTTTCACCCACAAATACCTCTTTTATCCCCAAAAGAGGACAGTTTCTTCCAGAAAGGCCACATTTCTCCCAAACATATCACATCTCCTCCAAGAAATACCAGGATTCCTCCTGAAATAGGAACTTTTCTCCCACAAATACCAGCCTTCTCCCCCCAAATAGGACAGTTTCTTCCAGACATGCCACATTTCTCCCAAATATATCACATCTTCTCCAAGAAATACCAGCTTTCCCCCTTCAAATAGGACCTTTTCACCCACAAATACCTCTTTTATCCCCAAAAGAGGACAGTTTCTTCCAGAAATGCCACATTTCTCCCAAATATATCACATCTTCTCCAAGAAATACCACGTTTCCCCCTCGAAATAGGACCTTTTCACCCACAAATACCTCTTTTATCCCCAAAAGAGGACAGTTTCTTCCAGGAATGCCACATTTCTCCCAAATAGATTACATCTTCTCCAAGAAATACCAGGTTTTCCCCTGGAAATAGGACCTTCTCACCCACAAATACCTGTTTCATCCCCAAAAGAGGACAGTTTCTTCCAGAAATGCCATATTTCTCCCAAATATATCACATCTTCTCCAAGAAATACCAGGGTTCCCCCTTCAAATAGGACCTTTTCTCCCACAAATACCTCTTTTATCCCCAAAAGAGGACAGTTTCTTCCAGAAATGCCACATTTCTCCCAAATATATCACAACTCCTCCAAGAAATACCAGGTTTCCGCCTTCAATTAGGACCTTTTCTCCATGAAATACCTGTTTTATCCCCAAAAGAGGACAGTTTCTTCCAGAAAGGCCTCATTTCTCCCAAATATATCACATCTTCTCCAAGAAATACCAGGATTCCCCCTTCAAATAGGACCTTTTCACCCACAAATACCTCTTTATCCCTCAAATAGGACAGTTTCTTCCAGAAATGCCACATTTCTCCCAAATATATCACATCTTCTCCAAGAAATACCTGCTTTCCCCCTTCAAATAGGACCTTTTCTGCCACAAATACCAGACTTCTCCCCCCAAATAGGACAGTTTCTTCCAGAAATGGCACATTTCTCCCAAACATATCACATCTTCTCCAAGAAATACCAGGTTTCCCCCTTCAAATAGGACCTTTTCACCCACAAATACCTCTTTTATCCCCAAAATAGGACATTTTCTTCCAGAAATGCCACATTTCTCCCAAATAGATCACATCTTCTCCAAGAAATACCAGCTTTCCCCCTTCAAATAGGACCTGTTCACCCACTACTAGCAGGCTTCTCCCCCAAAAGAGGACAGTTTCTTCCAGAAAGGCCACATTTCTCCCAAATATATCACATCTCCTTCAAGAAATACCAGCTTACCCCCTGTAAATAGGACCTTTTCAACCACAAATACCTGTTTTATCCCCAAAACAGGACACTTTCTTCCAGAAATGCCACATTTCTCCCAAATATATCACATTTTCTCATAGAATTACCGCGTTTCCCCCTTCAAATAGGACCTTTTCACCCACAAATACCTCTTTTATCCCCAAAAGAGGACAGTTTCTTCCAGAAATGCCACATTTCTCCCAAATATATCACATCTTCTCCAAGAAATACCAGCTTTCCCCCTTCAAATAGGACCTTCTCACCCACAAATACCTCTTTTATCCCCAAAAGAGGACAGTTTTTTCCAGACATGCCACTTTTCTCCCAAATAGATCACATCTTCTCCAAGAAATACCAGGATTCCCCCTTCAAATAGGACCTTTTCACCCACAAATACCTGTTTTATCCCCAAAAGAGGACAGTTTCTTCCAGAAAGGCCACATTTCTCCCAAATATATCACAACTCCGCCAAGAAATACCAGGTTTCCCACTTCAATTAGGACCTTTTCTCCATGAAATACCTCTTTTATCCCCAGAAGTGGACAGTTTCTTCCAGAAAGGCCACATTTCTCCCAAATATATCACATCTTCTCCAAGAAATACCAGGTTTCCCCCTTCAAATAGGACCTTTTCAACCACTAATACCTCTTTTATCCCCAAAACAGGACAGTTTCTTCCAGACATGCCACATTTCTCCCAAATATATCACATCTTCTCCAAGAAATGCCAGGATTCCTCCTGAAATAGGACCTTCTCACCCAAAACTACCAGCCTTCTCCCCCCAAATTGGACATTTTCTTCCAGAAAGGCCACATTTCTCCCAAATATATCACATCTTCTCCAAGAAATACCAGGATTCCTCCTTCAAATAGGACCTTCTCACCCAAAACTACCAGCCTTCTCCCCCCAAATTGGACATTTTCTTCCAGAAAGGCCACATTTCTCCCAAATAGATCACATCTTCTCCAAGAAATACCACGCTTCCCCCTTCAAATAGGACCTTTTCTCCCACAAATACCTGTTTTATCCCCAAAATAGGACAGCTTCTTCCAGACATGCCACATTTCTCCCAAATATATCACCTCTTCTCCAAGAAATACCAGGTTTCCCCCTTCAAATAGGACCTTTTCACCCACAAATACCTCTTTTATCCCCAAAATAGGACAGTTTCTTCCAGAAAGGCCACATTTCTCCAAAATATATCACATCTTCTCCAAGAAGTACCACGTCTCCCCCTTCAAATAGGACCTTATCACCCACAAATACCTCTTTTATCCCCAAAAGAGGACAGTTTCTTCCTGACATGCCACATTTCTCCCAAATATATCACATCTTCTCCAAGAAATACCAGCTTTCCCCCTTCAAATAGGACCTTTTCACCCACAAATACCTCTTTTATCCCCAAAATAGGACAGTTTCTTCCAGAAATGCCACATTTCTCCCAAATATATCACATCTTCTCCAAGAAATACCAGGATTCCTCCTGAAAGAGGACCTTTTCTCCCTCAAATACCAGCCTTCTCCACCCAAATAGGACAGTTTCTTCCAGAAATGCCACATTTCTCCCAAATATACCACATCTTCTCCAAGAAATACAACGTTTCCCCCTTCAAATAGGACCTTTTCACCCACAAATACCTGTTTTATCCCCAAAAGAGGACAGTTTCTTCAAGAAATGCCACATTTCTCCCAAATATATCACATCTTCTCCAAGAAATACCACGTTTTCCCCTTCAAATAGGACCTTTTCACCCACAAATACCTCTTGAATCCCCAAAATAGGACAGTTTCTTCCAGAAATGCCACATTTCTCCCAAATATATCACATCTTCTCCAAGAAATACCAGGTTTCCCCCTTCAAATAGGACCTTTTCACCCACAAATACATCTTTTATCCCCAAAAGAGGACAGTTTCTTCCAGACATGCCACATTTCTCCCAAACATATCACATCTCCTCCAAGAAATACCAGGATTCCTCCTGAAATAGGAACTTTTCTCCCACAAATACCACCCTTCTCCCCCCAAATAGGACAGTTTCTTCCAGAAATGCCACATTTCTCCCAAATATATCACATCTTCTCCAAGAAATACCAGGTTTCCCCCTTCAAATTAGACCTTTTCACCCACAAATACCTGTTCTATCCCCATAAGAGGACAGTTTCTTCCAGAAATGCCACATTTCTCCCAAATATATCACATCTTCTCCAAGAAATACCACGCTTCCTTCTTCGAATAGGACCTTTTCTCCCACAAATACCTGTTTTATCCCCAAAAGAGGACAGTTTCTTCCAGGAATGCCACATTTCTCCCAAACATATCACATCTTCTCCAAGAAATACCAGGATTCCTACTGAAAGAGGACCTTCTCACCCAAAACTACCAGCCTTCTCCCCCCAAATTGGACATTTTCTTCCAGAAATGCCACATTTCTCCCAGATATATCACATCTTCTCCAAGAAATTCCAGGATTCCTCCTGAAATAGGACCTTCTCACCCACAACTACCAGCCTTCTCCCCCCAAATTGGACATTTTCTTCCAGACATGCCACATTTCTCCCAAATAGATCACATCTTCTCCAAGAAATACCAGCTTTCCCCCGTCAAATAGGACCTTTTCTC
Source organism: Lophura swinhoii (assembly GCA_030408155.1). Classification (NCBI taxonomy): domain Eukaryota; kingdom Metazoa; phylum Chordata; class Aves; order Galliformes; family Phasianidae; genus Lophura; species Lophura swinhoii. The sequence continues at coordinate 22,785,822 of JASCYN010000149.1, read as the reverse complement.
CCACAAATACCTCTTTTATCCCCCAAATAGGACAGTTTCTGCCAGACATGCCGCATTTCTCCCAAATATATCACATCTTCTCCAAGAAATACCACGTTTCCCCTTTCAAATAGGACCTTTTCACCCACAAATACCTGTTTTATCCCCAAAATAGGACAGTTTCTTCCAGAAATGCCACATTTCTCCCAAATATATCACATCTTCTCCAAGAAATACCAGGTTTCCCACTTCAAATAGGACCTTTTCACCCACAAATACCTCTTTTATCCCCAAAAGAGGACAGTTTCTTCCAGAAAGGCCACATTTCTCCCAAATATATCACATCTTCTCCAAGAAATGCCAGGTTTCCCCCTTCAAATAGGAAATTTTCACCCACAAATACCTCTTGTATCCCCAAAAGAGGACAGTTTCTTCCAGAAATGGCACATTTCTCCCAAACATATCACATCTCCTCCAAGAAATACCAGGATTCCTCCTGAAATAGGAATTTTTCTCCCACAAATACCACCCTTCTCCCCCCAAATAGGACATTTTCTTCCAGACATGCCACATTTCTCCCAAATATATCACATCTTCTCCAAGAAATACCAGGTTTCCTCCTTCAAATAGGACCTTATCACCCACAAATACCTCTTTTATCCCCAAAAGAGGACAGTTTCTTCCAGACATGCCACATTTCTCCCAAATATATCACATCTTCTCCAAGAAATACCAGGTTTCCCCCTTCAAATAGGACCTTCTCACCCAAAACTACCAGCCTTCTCCCCCCAAATTGGACATTTTCTTCCAGAAAGGCCACATTTCTCCCAAATATATCACATCTTCTCCAAGAAATACCAGCTTTCCTCCTTCAAATAGGACCTTCTCACCCAAAACTACCAGCCTTCTCCCCCCAAATTGGACATTTTCTTCCAGAAAGGCCACATTTCTCCCAAATAGATCACATCTTCTCCAAGAAATACCACGCTTCCCCCTTCAAATAGGACCTTTTCTCCCACAAATACCTGTTTTATCCCCAAAATAGGACAGCTTCTTCCAGACATGCCACATTTCTCCCAAATATATCACCTCTTCTCCAAGAAATACCAGGTTTCCCCCTTCAAATTGGACCTTTTCACCCACAAATACCTCTTTTATCCCCAAAATAGGACAGTTTCTTCCAGAAAGGCCACATTTCTCCCAAATATATCACATCTTCTCCAAGAAATACCACGTTTCCCCCTTCAAATAGGACCTTATCACCCACAAATACCTCTTTTATCCCCAAAAGAGGACAGTTTCTTCCAGAAATGCCACATTTCTCCCAAATATATCACATCTTCTCCAAGAAATACCAGGGTTCCCCCTTCAAATAGGACCTTTTCACCCACAAATACCTCTTTTATCCCCAAAATAGGACAGTTTCTTCCAGAAATGCCACATTTCTCCCAAATATATCACATCTTCTCCAAGAAATACCAGGATTCCTCCTGAAAGAGGACCTTTTCTCCCTCAAATACCAGCCTTCTCCACCCAAATAGGACAGTTTATTCCAGAAATGCCACATTTCTCCCAAATATACCACATCTTCTCCAAGAAATACAACGTTTCCCCCTTCAAATAGGAACTTTTCACCCACAAATACCTGTTTTATCCCCAAAAGAGGACAGTTTCTTCAAGAAATGCCACATTTCTCCCAAATATATCACATCTTCTCCAAGAAATACCACGTTTTCCCCTTCAAATAGGACCTTTTCACCCACAAATACCTCTTGAATCCCCAAAATAGGACAGTTTCTGCCAGAAAGGCCACATTTCTCCCAAATATATCACATCTTCTCCAAGAAATACCAGGATTCCCCCTTCAAATAGGACCTTTTCACCCACAAATACCTCTTTTATCCCCAAAAGAGGACAGTTTCTTCCGGAAATGGCACATTTCTCCCAAATATATCACATCTTCTCCAAGAATTACCAGCTTTCCCCCTTCAAATAGGACCTTTTCACCCAAAAATACCTGTTTTATCCCCAAAAGAGGACAGTTTCTTCCAGAAATGCCTCATTTCTCCCAAACATATCACATCTTCTCCAAGAAATAACACGTTTCCCCCTTCAAATAGGACCTTTTCACCCACAAATACCTGTTTTATCCCCAAAAGAGGACAGTTTCTTCCGGAAAGGCCACATTTCTCCCAAACATATCACATCTCCTCCAAGAAATACCAGGATTCCTCCTGAAATAGGAACTTTTCTCCCACAAATACCAGCCTTCTCCCCACAAATAGGACATTTTCTTCCAGACATTCCTCATTTCTCCCAAATATATCACATCTTCTCCAAGAAATACCAGGTTTTCCCCTGGAAATAGGACCTTTTCACCCACAAATACCTGTTCTATCCCCATAAGAGGACAGTTTCTTCCAGAAATGCCACATTTCTCCCAAATATATCACTTCTTCTCCAAGAAATACTACGTTTCCCCCTTCAAATAGGACCTTTTCCCCAAAAATCCTCTTTTATCCCCAAAAGAGGACAGTTTCTTCCAGGAATGCCACATTTCTCCCAAATATATCACATCTTCTCATAGAATTACCAGCTTTCCCTCTTCAAATAGGACCTTCTCACCCACAAATACCTCTTTTATCCCCAAAATAGGACAGTTTTTTCCAGACATGCCACATTTCTCCCAAATATATCACATCTTCTCCAAGAAATACCAGGGTTCCCCCTTCAAATAGGAACTTTTCACCCACAAATACCTCTTTTATCCCCAGAAGTGGACAGTTTCTTCCAGAAAGGCCACATTTCTCCCAAATAGATCACATCTTCTCCAAGAAATACCAGGTTTCCCCCTTCAAATAGGACCTTTTCACCCACAAATACCTCTTTTATCCCCAAAATAGGACAGTTTCTTCCAGAAATGCCACATTTCTCCCAAATAGGTCACATCTTCTCCAAGAAATACCAGCTTTCCCCCTTCAAATAGGACCTTTTCACCCACAAATACCTGTTTTATCCCCAAAAGAGGACACTTTCTTCCAGACATGCCACATTTCTCCCAAACATATCACATCTCCTCCAAGAAATACCAGGATTCCTCCTGAAATAGGAACTTTTCTCCCACAAATACCACCCTTCTCCCCCCAAATAGGACAGTTTCTTCCAGAAATGCCACATTTCTCCCAAATATATCACATCTTCTCCAAGAAATACCAGGTTTCCCCCTTCAAATTAGACCTTTTCACCCACAAATACCTGTTCTATCCCCATATGAGGACAGTTTCTTCCAGAAATGCCACATTTCTCCCAAATAGATCACATCTTCTCCAAGAAATACCACGCTTCCTTCTTCAAATAGGACCTTTTCTCCCACAAATACCTCTTTTATCCCCAAAAGAGGACAGTTTCTTCCAGGAATGCCACATTTCTCCCAAACATATCACATCTTCTCCAAGAAATACCAGGATTCCTCCTGAAAGAGGACCTTCTCACCCAAAACTACCAGCCTTCTCCCCCCAAATTGGACATTTTCTTCCAGAAAGGCCACATTTCTCCCAGATATATCACATCTTCTCCAAGAAATACCAGGATTCCTCCTGAAATAGGACCTTCTCACCCACAACTACCAGCCTTCTCCCCCCAAATTGGACATTTTCTTCTAGAAAGGCCAAATTTCTCCCAAATAGATCACATCTTCTCCAAGAAATACCAGCTTTCCCCCTTCAAATAGGACCTTTTCTCCCACAAATACCTCTTTAATCCCGCAAATAGGACAGTTTCTGCCAGACATGCCACATTTCTCCCAAATATATCACATCTTCTCCAAGAAATACCACGTTACCCCTTTCAAATAGGACCTTTTCACCCACAAATACCTGTTTTATCCCCAAAATAGGACAGTTTCTTCCAGAAATGCCACATTTCTCCCAAATATATCACATCTTCTCCAAGAAATACCAGGTTTCCCACTTCAAATAGGACCTTTTCACCCACAAATACCTCTTTTATCCCCAAAAGAGGACAGTTTCTTCCAGACATGCCACATTTCTCCCAAATATATCACATCTTCTCCAAGAAATGCCAGGTTTCCCCCTTCAAATAGGAAATTTTCACCCACAAATACCTCTTTTATCCCCAAAAGAGGACAGTTTCTTCCAGAAATGGCACATTTCTCCCAAACATATCACATCTCCTCCAAGAAATACCAGGATTCCTCCTGAAATAGGAACTTTTCTCCCACAAATACCACCCTTCTCCCCCCAAATAGGACATTTTCTTCCAGACATGCCACATTTCTCCCAAATATATCACATCTTCTCCAAGAAATGCCACGTTTCCCCCTTCAAATAGGACCTTTTCACCCACAAAAACCTCTTTATCCCTCAAATAGGACAGTTTCTTCCAGACATGCCACATTTCTCCCAAATATATCACATCTTCTCCAAGAAATACCTGCTTTCCCCCTTCAAATAGGACCTTTTCTCCCACAACTACCTGACTTCTCCCCCCAAATAGGACAGTTTCTTCCAGAAATGGCACATTTCTCCCAAACATATCACATCTTCTCCAAGAAATACCAGGTTTCCCCCTTCAAATAGGACCTTTTCACCCACAAATACCTGTTTTATCCCCAAGATAGGAAAGTTTCTTCCAGAAATGCCACATTTCTCCCAAATAGATCACATCTTCTCCAAGAAATACCAGCTTTCCCCCTTCAAATAGGACCTTTTCATCCACTAATAGCAGGCTTCTCCCCCAAAAGAGGACAGTTTCTTCCAGAAATGCCAGATTTCTCCTAAATAGATCACATCTTCTCCCACAAATACCAGGTTTTCCCCTTCAAATAGGAACTTTTCACCCACAAATACCTCTTTTATCCCCAAAATAGGACAGTTTCTTCCAGAAAGGCCACATTTCTCCCAAATATATCACATCTCCTTCAAGAAATACCAGATTTCCCCCTTCAAATAGGACCTTTTCAACCACAAATACCTGTTTTATCCCCAAAACAGGACACTTTCTTCCAGAACTGCCACATTTCTCCCAAATATATCACATCTTCTCATAGAATTACCGCGTTTCCCCCTTCAAATAGGACCTTTTCACCCACAAATACCTGTTTTATCCCCAAAAGAGGACAGTTTCTACCAGAAATGCCATATTTCTCCCAAAAATATCACATCTTCTCCATGAAATACCAGGTTTCCCCCTTCAAATAGGACCTTTTCACCCACAAATACCTGTTTTATCCCCAAAAGAGGACAGTTTCTTCCAGAAATGCCTGATTTCTCCCAAACATATCACATCTCCTCCAAGAAATACCAGGATTCATCCTGAAATAGGAACTTTTCTCCCACAAATACCACCATTCTCCCCCGAAATAGGACATTTTCTTCCAGACATGCCACATTTCTCCCAAATATATCACATCTTCTCCAAGAAATACCACGTTTCCCCCTTCAAATAGGACCTTTTCCCCAAAAAAACCTCTTTTATCCCCAAAATAGGACAGTTTCTTCCAGACATGCCAGATTTCTCCCAAATATATCACATCTTCTCCAAGAAATACCACGTTTCCCCCTTCAAATAGGACCTTCTCACCCACAAATACCTCTTTTATCCCCAAAAGAGGACAGTTTTTTCCAGACATGCCACATTTCTCCCAAATATATCACATCTTCTCCAAGAAATACCAGGTTTCCCCCTTCAAATAGGACCTTTTCTCCCACAAATACCTCTTTTATCCCCAAAAGAGGACAGTTTCTTCCAGAAAGGCCACATTTCTCCCAAATATATCACAACTCCGCCAAGAAATACCAGGTTTCCCACTTCAATTAGGACCTTTTCTCCATGAAATACCTCTTTTATCCCCAGAAGTGGACAGTTTCTTCCAGAAAGGCCACATTTCTCCCAAATAGATCACATCTTCTCCAAGAAATACCAGGTTTCCCCCTTCAAATAGGACCTTTTCAACCACTAATACCTCTTTTATCCCCAAAAGAGGACAGTTTCTTCCAGAAATGCCACATTTCTCCCAAATATATCACATCTTCTCCAAGAAATGCCAGGATTCCTCCTGAAAGAGGACCTTCTCACCCAAAATTACCAGCCTTCTCCCCCCAAATTGGACATTTTCTTCCAGAAAGGCCACATTTCTCCCAAATATATCACATCTTCTCCAAGAAATACCAGGATTCCTCCTGAAATAGGACCTTCTCACCCAAAACTACCAGCCTTCTCCCCCCAAATTGGACATTTTCTTCCAGACATGCCACATTTCTCCCAAATATATCACATCTTCTCCAAGAAATACCACGCTTCCCCCTTGAAATAGGACCTTTTCTCCCACAAATACCTGTTTTATCCCCAAAATAGGACAGCTTCTTCCAGACATGCCACATTTCTCCCAAATATATCACCTCTTCTCATAGAATTACCAGCTTTCCCCCTTCAAATAGGACCTTTTCACCCACAAATACCTCTTTTATCCCCAAAAGAGGACAGTTTCTTCCAGAAAGGCCACATTTCTCCCAAATATATCACATCTTCTCCAAGAAATACCAGGATTCCCCCTTCAAATAGGACCTTTTCACCCACAAATTCCTCTTTTATCCCCGAAATAGGACAGTTTCTTCCAGACATGCCACATTTCTCCCAAATACATCACATCTTCTCCTAGAAATACCACGTTTCCCACTTCAAATAGGACCTTTTAACCCACTAATACCAGGCTTCTCCACCCAAATAGGACATTTTCTTCCAGAAATGCCACATTTCTCCCAAATATATCACATCTTCTCCAAGAAATGCCAGGTTTCCCCCTTCAAATAGGAAATTTTCACCCACAAATACCTCTTTTATCCCCAAAATAGGACAGTTTTTTCCAGACATGCCACATTTCTCCCAAATATATCACATCTTCTCCAAGAAATACCAGGGTTCCCCCTTCAAATAGGAACTTTTCACCCACAAATACCTCTTTTATCCCCAAAAGAGGACAGTTTCTTCCAGAAATGCCACATTTCTCCCAAATAGATCACATCTTCTCCAAGAAATACCAGGTTTCCCCCTTCAAATAGGACCTTTTCACCCACAAATACCTCTTTTATCCCCAAAAGAGGACAGTTTCTTCCAGAAATGCCACATTTCTCCCAAATAGATCACATCTTCTCCAAGAAATACCAGGTTTCCCCCTTCAAATAGGACCTTTTCACCCGCAAGTACCTGTTTTATCCCCAAAAGAGGACAGTTTCTTCCAGAAAGGCCACATTTCTCCCAAACATATCACATCTCCTCCAAGAAATACCAGGATTTCTCCTGTAATAGGAACTTTTCTCCCACAAATACCAGCATTTTCCCCCCAAAATAGGACAGTTTCTGCCAGAAATGCCACATTTCTCCCAAATATATCACATCTTCTTCAAGAAATACCAGGGTTCCCCCTTCAAATAGGACCTTTTCACCCACAAATACCTCCTTTATCCCCAAAAGAGGACAGTTTCTTCCGGAAATGCCACATTTCTCCCAAACATATCACATCTTCTCCAAGAAATACCAGCTTTCCCCCTTCAAATAGGACCTTTTAACCCACAAATACCAGCCTTCTCCCCCCAAATAGGACAGTTTCTTCCAGAAATGCCAGATTTCCCCCAAACATATCACATCTTCTCCAAGAAATACCCGGTTTCCCCCTTCAAATAGGACCTTTTCATCCACAAATACCTGTTTTATCCCACAAATTGGACAGTTTCTTCCAGAAATGCCACATTTCTCCCAAATAGATCACATCTTCTCCAAGAAATACCACGTTTCCCCCTTCAAATAGGACCTTATCACCCAGAAATACCTCTTTTATCCCCAGAAGAGGACAGTTTCTTCCAGAAATGCCACATTTCTCCCAAATATATCACATCTTCTCCAAGAAATACCAGGATTCCCCCTTCAAATAGGACCTTTTCACCCACAAATACCTCTTTTATCCCCAAAATAGGACAGTTTCTTCCAGAAATGCCACATTTCTCCCAAATATATCACATCTTCTCCAAGAAATACCAGGTTTTCCCCTGGAAATACGACCTTTTCACCCACAAATACCTCTTTTATCCCCAAAAGAGGACAGTTTCTTCCAGAAAGGCCACATTACTCCCAAACATATCACATCTTCTCCAAGAAATACCAGGTTTCCCCCTTCAAATTGGACCTTTTCCCCCCAAAAAACTCTTTTATCCCCAAAAGAGGACAGTTTCTTTCAGAAATGCCACATTTCTCCCAAATAGATCATATCTTCTCCAAGAAATACCAGGTTTCCTCCTTCAAATAGGACCTTTTCACCCACAAATACCTCTTTTATCCCCAAAAGAGGACAGTTTCTTCCAGACATGCCACATTTCTCCCAAATATATCACATCTTCTCCAAGAAATACCAGGATTCCTCCTGAAATACGACCTTTTCACCCACAAATACCTATTTTATCCCTCAAATAGGACAGTTTCTTCCAGAAATGCCACATTTCTCCCAAATACATCTCATCTTCTCCAAGAAATACCAGGATTCCTCCTGAAAGAGGACCTTTTCACCCACAAATACCAGCCTTCTCCCCCCAAATAGGACAGTTTCTTCCAGAAATGCCAGATTTCCCCCAAAAATATATCACATCTTCTCCAAGAAATACCAGCTTTCCCCCTTCAAATAGGACCTTATCACCCACAAATACCTCTTTTGTCCCCAAAATAGAAAAGTTACGTCCAGAAATCCCACATTTCTCCCAAATACATCACATCTTCTCCAAGAAATACCAGGTTTCCTCCTTGAAATAGGAACTTTTCACCCACAAATACCTCTTGAATCCCCTAAATTGGACAGTTTCTTCCTGACATGCCACATTTCTCCCAAATATATCACATCTTCTCCAAGAAATACCAGGTTTCCCCCTTGTAATAAGACCTTTTCACCCACAAATACCTCTTTTATCCCCAAAATACGACAGTTTCTTCCAGAAATGCCACATTTCTCCCAAATATATCACATCTTCTCCAAGAAATACCAGGTTTCCCCCTTCAAATAGGACCTTTTCAACCACAAATACCTCTTTTATCCCCAAAAGAGGACAGTTTCTTCCAGAAATGCCCGATTTCTCCCAAATATATCACATCTTCTCATAGAATTACCAGCTTTCCCCCTTCAAATAGGACCTTCTCACCCACAAATACCTGTTTTATCCCCAAAATAGAACAGTTTCTTCCAGAAATGCCACATTTCTCCCAAATATATCACATCTTCTCCAAGAAATAACAGGTTTCCCCCTTCAAATACAACGTTTTCACCCACAAATACCTGTTTTATCCCCAAAAGAGGACAGTTTCTTCCAGAAATGCCCGATTTCTCCCAAATAGATCACATCTTCTCCAAGAAATACCACGTTTCCCCCTTCAAATAGGACCTTTTCACCCACAAATACCTCTTTTATCCCCAAAAGAGGACATTTTCTTCCAGACATGCCACATTTCTCCCAAATATATCACATCTTCTCCAAGAAATACCAGCTTTCCCCCTTCAAATAGGACCTTTTCACCCACAAATACCTGTTTTATCCCCAAAAGAGGACAGTTTCTTCCAGAAAGGCCACATTTCTCCCAAACATATCACATCTCCTCCAAGAAATACCAGGATTCCTCCTGAAATAGGAACTTTTCTCCAAGAAATACCACCCTTCTCCCCCCAAATAGGACAGTTTCTTCCAGAAATGCCAGATTTCTCCCAAATATATCACATCTTCTCCAAGAAATAACAGGTTTCCCCCTTCAAATAAGACTTTTTCACCCACAAATACCTGTTCTATCCCCATAAGAGGACAGTTTCTTCCAGAAATGCCACATTTCTCCCAAATATATCACATCTTCTCCAAGAAATACCACGCTTCCCCCTTCAAATAGGACCTTTTCCACAAAAAAACCTCTTTTACCCCCAAAAGAGGACAGTTTCTTCCAGGAATGCCAGATTTCTTCAAAAAATATATCACATCTTCTCCAAGAAATACCAGGATTCCTCCTAAAAGAGGACCTTCTCACCCAAAACTACCAGCCTTCTCCCCCCAAATTGGACATTTTCTTCCAGAAAGGCCACATTTCTCCCAAATATATCACATCTTCTCCAAGAAATACCAGGATTCCTCCTGAAATAGGACCTTTTCTCCCACAAATACCAGCCTTCTCCCCCCAAATAGGACAGTTTCTTCCAGAAATGCCAGATTACCCCCAAACTTATCACATCTTCTCCAAGAAATACCCGGTTTCCCCCTTCAAATACAACGTTTCACCCACAAATACCTGTTTTATCGCCAAAATAGGACAGTTTCTTCCAGAAATGCCACATTTCTCCCAAATATATCACATCTTCTCCAAGAAATACCAGGTTTCCCCCTTCAAATAGGACCTTTTCAACCACAAATACCTCTTTTATCCCCAAAAGAGGACAGTTTCTTCCAGACATGCCACATTTCTCCCAAATATATCACATCTTCTCATAGAATTACCAGGTTTCCCCCTTCAACTAGGACCTTTTCACCCACACATACCTGTTCTATCCCTCAAATTGGACATATTCTTCCAGAAATGCCACATTTCTCCCAAATAGATCACATCTTCTCCAAGAAATACCTGCTTTCCCCCTTCAAATAGGACCTTTTCACCCACAAATATCTCTTTTATCCCCAAAAGAGGACAGTTTCTTCCAGGAAGGCCACATTTCTCCAAAATATATCACATCTTCCCCAAGAAATACCACTATTCCTCCTGAAATACGACCTTTTCACCCACAAATACCTCTTTTATCCCCAAAATAGGACAGTTTCTGCCAGAAATGCCACATTTCTCCCAAACATATCACATCTTCTCCAAGAAATACCAGGATTCCTCCTGAAAGAGGACCTTTTCTCCCACAAATACCAGCCTTCTCCCCCCAAAAGAGGACAGTTTCTTCCAGAAAGGCCACATTTCTCCCAAACGTATCACATCTTCTCCAAGAAATACCAGGTTTCCCCCTTCAAGTAGGACCTTTTCACCCACAAATACCTCTTTTATCCCCAAAATATGTCCGTTTCTTCCAGACATGCCACATTTCTCCCAAATATATCACACCTTCTCCAAGAAATACCACGTTTCCCCCTTCAAATAGGACCTTTTCACCCACAAATACCTCTTTTATCCCCAAAAGAGGACAGTTTCTTCCAGACATGCCACATTTCTCCCAAATAGATCACATCTTCTCCAAGAAATACCACGTTTCCCCCTTCAAATAGGACCTTTTCACCCACAAATACGTCTTTTATCCCCAAAATAGGACAGTTTCTTCTAGGAATGCCAAATTTCTCCCAAATGTATCACATCTTCTCCAAGAAATACCACGTTTCCCCCTTCAAATAGGACCTTTTCACCCACAAATACCTGTTTTATCCCCAAAAGAGGACAGTTTCTTCCAGAAATGCCACATTTCTCCCAAATAGATCACATCTTCTCCAAGAAATACCAGGTTTCCCCCTTCAAATAGGACCTTTTCACCCACAAATACCTCTTTTATCCCCAAAAGAGGACAGCTTCTTCCAGACATGCCACATTTCTCCCAAATATATCACATCTTCTCCAAGAAATACCAGGGTTCCCCCGTCAAATAGAACCTTTTCGACCACAAATACCTGTTTTATCCCTCAAATTGAACATATTCTTCAAGAAATGCCACCTTTCTCCCAAATAGATCACATCTTCTCCAAGAAATACCAGGGTTCCCCCTTCAAATAGGACCTTTTCACCCACAAATACCTCTTTTATCCCCAAAAGAGGACATTTTCTTCCAGAAATGCCACATTTCACCCAAACATATCACATCTTCTCCAAGAAATACCAGGATACCCCCTTCAAATAGGACCTTTTCACCCAGAAGTACCTGTTTTATCCCCCCAAATTGGACAGTTTCTTACAGACATGCCACATTTCTCCCAAATAGATCACATCTCCTCCAAGAAATACCACGGTTCCCCCTTCAAATAGGACCTTTTCTCCCACAAATACCTGTTTTATCCCCAAAAGAGGACAGTTTCTTCCAGAAATGCCACATTTCTCCCAAATAGATCACATCTTCTCCAAGAAATACCACCTTTCCCCCTTCAAATAGGACCTTTTCACCCACAAATACCTCTTTTATCCCCAAAAGAGGACAGCTTCTTCCAGACATGCCACATTTCTCCCAAATATATCACATCTTCTCCAAGAAATACCAGGGTTCCCCCATCAAATAGAACCTTTTCGACCACAAATACCTGTTTTATCCCTCAAATTGAACATATTCTTCAAGAAATGCCACATTTCTCCCAAATATATCACATCTTCTCCAAGAAATACCAGGGTTCCCCCTTCAAATAGGACCTTTTCACCCACAAATACCTCCTTTATCCCCAAAAGAGGACAGTTTCTTCCGGAAATGCCACATTTCTCCCAAACATATCACATCTTCTCCAAGAAATACCAGCTTTCCCCCTTCAAATAGGACCTTTTAACCCACAAATACCAGCCTTCTCCCCCCAAATAGGACAGTTTCTTCCAGAAATGCCAGATTTCCCCCAAACATATCACATCTTCTCCAAGAAATACCCGGTTTCCCCCTTCAAATAGGACCTTTTCATCCACAAATACCTGTTTTATCCCACAAATTGGACAGTTTCTTCCAGAAATGCCACATTTCTCCCAAATAGATCACATCTTCTCCAAGAAATACCACGTTTCCCCCTTCAAATAGCACCTTATCACCCAGAAATACCTCTTTTATCCCCAGAAGAGGACAGTTTCTTCCAGAAATGCCACATTTCTCCCAAATATATCACATCTTCTCCAAGAAATACCAGGATTCCCCCTTCAAATAGGACCTTTTCACCCACAAATACCTCTTTTATCCCCAAAATAGGACAGTTTCTTCCAGAAATGCCACATTTCTCCCAAATATATCACATCTTCTCCAAGAAATACCAGGTTTTCCCCTGGAGATACGACCTTTTCACCCACAAATACCTCTTTTATCCCCAAAAGAGGACAGTTTCTTCCAGAAAGGCCACATTACTCCCAAACATATCACATCTTCTCCAAGAAATACCAGGTTTCCCCCTTCAAATTGGACCTTTTCCCCCCAAAAAACTCTTTTATCCCCAAAAGAGGACAGTTTCTTTCAGAAATGCCACATTTCTCCCAAATAGATCATATCTTCTCCAAGAAATACCAGGTTTCCTCCTTCAAATAGGACCTTTTCACCCACAAATACCTCTTTTATCCCCAAAAGAGGACAGTTTCTTCCAGACATGCCACATTTCTCCCAAATATATCACATCTTCTCCAAGAAATACCAGGATTCCTCCTGAAATACGACCTTTTCACCCACAAATACCTATTTTATCCCTCAAATAGGACAGTTTCTTCCAGAAATGCCACATTTCTCCCAAATACATCACATCTTCTCCAAGAAATACCAGGATTCCTCCTGAAAGAGGACCTTTTCACCCACAAATACCAGCCTTCTCCCCCCAAATAGGACAGTTTCTTCCAGAAATGCCAGATTTCCCCCAAAAATATATCACATCTTCTCCAAGAAATACCAGCTTTCCCCCTTCAAATAGGACCTTATCACCCACAAATACCTCTTTTGTCCCCAAAATAGAAAAGTTACGTCCAGAAATCCCACATTTCTCCCAAATACATCACATCTTCTTCAAGAAATACCAGGTTTCCTCCTTGAAATAGGAACTTTTCACCCACAAATACCTCTTGAATCCCCTAAATTGGACAGTTTCTTCCTGACATGCCACATTTCTCCCAAATATATCACATCTTCTCCAAGAAATACCAGGTTTCCCCCTTGTAATAAGACCTTTTCACCCACAAATACCTCTTTTATCCCCAAAATACGACAGTTTCTTCCAGAAATGCCACATTTCTCCCAAATATATCACATCTTCTCCAAGAAATACCAGGTTTCCCCCTTCAAATAGGACCTTTTCAACCACAAATACCTCTTTTATCCCCAAAAGAGGACAGTTTCTTCCAGAAATGCCCGATTTCTCCCAAATATATCACATCTTCTCATAGAATTACCAGCTTTCCCCCTTCAAATAGGACCTTCTCACCCACAAATACCTGTTTTATCCCCCAAAATAGAACAGTTTCTTCCAGAAATGCCACATTTCTCCCAAATATATCACATCTTCTCCAAGAAATACCAGCTTTCCCCCTTCAAATAGGACCTTTTCACCCACAAATACCTGTTTTATCCCCAAAAGAGGACAGTTTCTTCCAGAAAGGCCACATTTCTCCCAAACATATCACATCTCCTCCAAGAAATACCAGGATTCCTCCTGAAATAGGAACTTTTCTCCAAGAAATACCACCCTTCTCCCCCCAAATAGGACAGTTTCTTCCAGAAATGCCACATTTCTCCCAAATATATCACATCTTCTCCAAGAAATACCAGGTTTCCCCCTTCAAATAAGACTTTTTCACCCACAAATACCTGTTCTATCCCCATAAGAGGACAGTTTCTTCCAGAAATGCCACATTTCTCCCAAATATATCACATCTTCTCCAAGAAATACCACGCTTCCCCCTTCAAATAGGACCTTTTCCACAAAAAAAACCTCTTTTACCCCCAAAAGAGGACAGTTTCTTCCAGGAATGCCAGATTTCTTCAAAAAATATATCACATCTTCTCCAAGAAATACCAGGATTCCTCCTAAAAGAGGACCTTCTCACCCAAAACTACCAGCCTTCTCCCCCAAATTGGACATTTTCTTCCAGAAAGGCCACATTTCTCCCAAATATATCACATCTTCTCCAAGAAATACCAGGATTCCTCCTGAAATAGGACCTTTTCTCCCACAAATACCAGCCTTCTCCCCCCAAATAGGACAGTTTCTTCCAGAAATGCCAGATTTCCCCCAAACTTATCACATCTTCTCCAAGAAATACCCGGTTTCCCCCTTCAAATACAACGTTTCACCCACAAATACCTGTTTTATCGCCAAAATAGGACAGTTTCTTCCAGAAATGCCACATTTCTCCCAAATATATCACATCTTCTCCAAGAAATACCAGGTTTCCCCCTTCAAATAGGACCTTTTCTCCCACAAATACCTCTTTTATCCCCAAAATAGGACAGTTTCTTCCAGACATGCCACATTTCTCCCAAATATATCACATCTTCTCATAGAATTACCAGGTTTCCCCCTTCAACTAGGACCTTTTCACCCACACATACCTGTTCTATCCCTCAAATTGGACATATTCTTCCAGAAATGCCACATTTCTCCCAAATAGATCACATCTTCTCCAAGAAATACCTGCTTTCCCCCTTCAAATAGGACCTTTTCACCCACAAATATCTCTTTTATCCCCAAAAGAGGACACTTTCTTCCAGGAAGGCCACATTTCTCCCAAATATATCACATCTTCTCCAAGAAATACCACTATTCCTCCTGAAATACGACCTTTTCACCCACAAATACCTCTTTTATCCCCAAAATAGGACAGTTTCTGCCAGAAATGCCACATTTCTCCCAAACATATCACATCTTCTCCAAGAAATACCAGGATTCCTCCTGAAAGAGGACCTTTTCTCCCACAAATACCAGCCTTCTCCCCCCAAAAGAGGACAGTTTCTTCCAGAAAGGCCACATTTCTCCCAAACGTATCACATCTTCTCCAAGAAATACCAGGTTTCCCCCTTCAAGTAGGACCTTTTCACCCACAAATACCTCTTTTATCCCCAAAATATGTCCGTTTCTTCCAGACATGCCACATTTCTCCCAAATATATCACACCTTCTCCAAGAAATACCACGTTTCTCCCCCCTTCAAATAGGACATTTTCACCCACAAATACCTCTTTTATCCCCAAAAGAGGACAGTTTCTTCCAGACATGCCACATTTCTCCCAAATATATCACATCTTCTCCAAGAAATACCACGTTTCCCCCCTTCAAATAGGACCTTTTCACCCACAAATACGTCTTTTATCCCCAAAATAGGACAGTTTCTTCTAGGAATGCAAATTTCTCCCAAATGCATCACATCTTCTCCAAGAAATACCACGTTTCCCCCTTCAAATAGGACCTTTTCACCCACAAATACCTGTTTTATCCCCAAAAGAGGACAGCTTCTTCCAGACATGCCACATTTCTCCCAAATATATCACATCTTCTCCAAGAAATACCAGGGTTCCCCCGTCAAAATAGAACCTTTTCGACCACAAATACCTGTTTTATCCCTCAAATTGAACATATTCTTCAAGAAATGCCACCTTTCTCCCAAATAGATCACATCCTCTCCAAGAAATACCAGGGTTCCCCCTTCAAATAGGACCTTTTCACCCACAAATACCTCTTTTATCTCCAAAAGAGGACAGCTTCTTCCAGACATGCCACATTTCTCCCAAATATATCACATCTTCTCCAAGAAATACCAGGGTTCCCCCATCAAATAGAACCTTTTCGACCACAAATACCTGTTTTTATCCCTCAAATTGAACATATTCTTCAAGAAATGCCACCTTTCTCCCAAATAGATCACATCTTCTCCAAGAAAATACCAGGGTTCCCCCTTCAAATAGGACCTTTTCCACCCACAAATACCTCTTTTATCCCCAAAAGAGGACAGTTTCTTCCAGAAATGCACATTTCACCCAAACATATCACATCTTCTCCAAGAAATACCAGGATACCCCCTTCAAATAGGACCTTTTCACCCAGAAGTACCTGTTTTATCCCCCCCAAATTGGACAGTTTCTTCCAGACATGCCACATTTCTCCCAAATAGGTCACATCTCCTCCAAGAAATACCACGGTTCCCCCCTTCAAATAGGACCTTTTCTCCCACAAATACCTGTTTTATCCCCAAAATAGGACAGTTTCTTCCAGAAATGCCACATTTCTCCAAAATATATCACATCTTCTCCAAGAAATACCAGATTTCCCCCTTCAAATAGGATCTTTTCACTCACAAATACCTCTTTTATCCCTCAAATAGGACAGTTTCTTCCAGAAATGCCACATTTCTCCCAAATAGATCACATCTTCTCCAAGAAATACCAGGATTCCTCCTGAAATAGGACCTTTTCTCCCACAAATACCAGCCTTCTCCCCCCAAATAGGACAGTTTCTTCCAGAAATGCCACATTTCTCCCAAATATATCACATCTTCACCAAGAAATACCAGGGTTTCCTCCTGAAATAGGATCTTGTCACCCACAGATTCCTGTTTTATCCCTTTGTTCCGAGCGACTTTTCGTTTTGGAGTGTTTATCCGCTGCTACACTTCAGCATTCTGTGACGAATAAAATAGAAGAGAAAAGCCCCACTTATAAGGCAGCTAGAAGGTCCAGTAGCCACACACATTGTGCTTTCAGGGAGGACGTTCCAGAAAGTCGAGAGTTGTGGCTTCTTTCCTGCGGAGAAAAATACCCCTGTTTTCAGGCATTGCAGGACGCTGAATTCGCACCTTCTCGGCATTTCAATACCGCTCCTTCGATCTCGTGGCTCGAAAGCGGCACTCGCGCTGAACCGCTCCGGAGAGTCTGCAGTTGCTGTCCGGTCCATCGCGGTTCTGCCCGAGTGCCGCTTGCAGCCTTCAGCAGCGCTCTCGTTTCTCTCGGATGCCGGGAAAGAGCGACTTCAGCCGGATGCTTTGCTCCGACGAGTGAGCGGCTTCCTCTGCGCACATCGCAATGGAGCGCTTCTGACTTCTCCATGTGTCCATGCAGAATGCACTACGCTTCTCTCTCATTCTTATCCCTTCCTTCCGAGCGACATTTCGTTTTGGAGTGTTTATCCGCTGCTACACTTCAGCATTCTGTGACGAATAGAGTAGAAGAGAAAAGCCCCACTAATAAGGCAGCTAGAAGGTCCAGTAGCCACACACGTTGTGCTTTCAGGGAGGACGTTCCAGAAAGTCGAGAGTTGTGGCTTGTTTCCTGCGGAGAAAAAAACCCCTGTTTTCAGTCAATGCTGGTCGCTGAATTCGCTCCTTCTCGGCATTTCAATACCGCTCCTTCGCTCTCGTGGCTCGAAAGCGGCACTCGCGCTGAACCGCTCCGGAGAGTCTGCAGTTGCTGTCCGGTCCATCGCGGTTCTGCCCGAGTGCCGCTTGCAGCCTTCAGCAGCGCTCTCGTTTCTCTCGGATGCCGGGAAAGAGCGACCTCAGCCGGATGCTTTTCTCCGACGAGTGAGCGGCCTCTTCTGCGCACATCGCAATGGAGAGCTTCTGACTTCTCCATGTGTCCATGCAGAATGCACTACGCTTCTCTCTCATTCTTATCCCTTTCTTCCGAGCGACATTTCGTTTTGGAGTGTTTATCCGATGCTACACTTCAGCATTCTGTGACGAATAGAGTAGAAGGGAAAAGCCCCACTAATAAGGCAGCTAGAAGTTCGAGGAGCGACACACGTAGTGCTTTCAGGGAGGACGTTCCAAAAAGTCGAGAGTTGTGGCTTCTTTCCGGCGGAGAAAAAAACCCCTGTTTTCAGGCTATTCAGTAGTCTGCAACTGCAGACTGTCCGGTGTGGTTCAGCGCAAATGCCGCTTTCGAGCCACGAGAGAGGAGGAGCGGCATTCCTATGCCGAGAACGAGCGAATTCAGCGTCCTGCATTGCCTGAAAACAGGGGGTTTTTTCTCCGCAGGAAACAAGCCACAACTCTCGACTTTCTGGAAAGTCCTCCCCGAAAGCACTAAGTGCGTTGCTCCTCGAACTTCTAGCTGCCTTATTAGTGGGGCTGTTCTCTTCTACTCTATTCGTCACAGAATGCTGAAGTGTAGCATGGGATAAACACTCCAAATGAAATGTCGCTCGGAAGAAAGGGATAAGAATGAGAGAGAAGCGTAGTGCATTCTGCATGGACACATGGAGAAGTCAGAAGCGCTCCATTGCGATGTGCGCAGAAGAAGCCGCTCACTCGTCGGAGCAAAGCATCCGGCTGAAGTCGCTCTTTCCCGGCATCCGAGAGAAACGAGAGCGCTGCTGAAGGCTGCAAGCGGCACTCGGGCAGAACCGCGATGGACCGGACAGCAACTGCAGACTCTCCGGAGCGGTTCAGCGCGAGTGCCGCTTTCGAGCCACGAGAGCGAAGGAGCGGTATTGAAATGCCGAGAAGGAGCGAATTCAGCGTCCTGCAATGCCTGAAAACAGGGGTATTTTTCTCCGCAGGAAAGAAGCCACAACTCTCGACTTTCTGGAACGTCCTCCCTGAAAGCACAAAGTGTGTCGCTCCTCGAACTTCTAGCTGCCTTATTAGTGTGGTTTCCACTTCTACTCTATTCGTCACAGAATGCTGAAGTGTAGCATCGGATAAACACTCCAAAACGAAATGTCGCTCGGAAGAAAGGGATAAGAATGACAGAGAAGCGTAGTGCATTCTGCATGGACAGAAGGAGAAGTCAGAAGCGCTCCATTGCGATGTGCGCAGAAGAAGCCGCTCACTCGTCGGAGCAAAGCATCCGGCTGAAGTCGCTCTTTCCCGGCATCCGAGAGAAACGAGAGCGCTGCTGAAGGCTGCAAGCGGCACTCGGGCAGAACCGCGATGGACCGGACAGCAACTGCAGACTCTCCGGAGCGGTTCAGAGCGAGTGCCGCTTTCGAGACACGAGAGCGAAGGAGCGGTATTAAAATGCCGAGAAGGTGCGAATTCAGCGTCCTGCAATGCCTGAAAACAGGGGTATTTTTCTCCGCAGGAAAGAAGCCACAACTCTCGACTTTCTGGAACGTCCTCCCTGAAAGCACAATGTGTGTGGCTACTGGACCTTCTAGCTGCCTTATTAGTCGGGCTTTCCACTTCTATTTTATTCGTCACAGAATGCTGAAGTGTAGCAGCGGATAAACACTCCAAAACGAAAAGACGCTCGGAACAAAGGGATAAAACAGGAATCTGTGGGTGACAAGATCCTATTTCAGGAGGAAACCTGGTATTTCTTGGTGAAGATGTGATATATTTGGGAGAAATGTGGCATTTCTGGAAGAAACTGTCCTCTTTTGGGGATAAAAGAGGTATTTGTGGGTGAAAAGGTCCTATTTGAAGGGGGAAAGCTGGTATTTCTTGGAGAAGATGTGATATATTTGGGAGAAATGTGGCATGTCTGGAAGAAACTGTCCTCTTTTGGGGATAAAAGAGGTATTTGTGGGTGAAAAGGTCCTATCTGAAGGGGGAAAGCTGGTATTTCTTGGAGAAGATGTGATCTATTTGGGAGAAATGTGGCATTTCTGGAAGAAACTGTCCTCTTTTGGGGATAAAACAGGTATTTGTGGGTGAAAAGGTCCTATTTGAAGGGGGAAACCTGTTATTTCTTGGAGAAGATGTGATATATTTGGGAGAAATGTGGCATGTCTGGAAGAAACTGTCCTCTTTTGGGGATAAAAGAGGTATTTGTGGGTGAAAAGGTCCTATTTGAAGGGGGAAACCTGGTATTTCTTGGAGAAGATGTGATACATTTGGGAGAAATTTGGCATTCCTAGAAGAAACTGTCCTATTTTGGGGATAAAAGACGTATTTGTGGGTGAAAAGGTCCTATTTGAAGGGGGAAACGTGGTATTTCTTGGAGAAGATGTGATATATTTGGGAGAAATGTGGCCTTTCTGGAAGAAAATGTCCTCTTTTGGGGATAAAAGAGGTATTTGTGGGTGAAAAGGTCCTATTTGAAGGGGGAAACGTGGTATTTCTTGGAGAAGGTGTGATATATTTGGGAGAAATGTGGCATGTCTGGAAGAAACTGTCCTCTTCTGGGGATAAAAGAGGTATTTGTGGGTGATAAGGTCCTATTTGAAGGGGGAAAACTGGTATTTCTTGGAGAAGATGTGATATGTTTGGGAGAAATGTGGCCTTTCTGGAAGAAACTGTCCTCTTTTGGGGGGAGAAGGCTGGTATTTGTGGGAGAAAAGGTCCTATTTCAGGAGGAATCCTGGTATTTCTTGGAGAAGATGTGATATGTTTGGGAGAAATGTGGCATTTCTGGCAGAAACTGTCCTATTTTGGGGATAAAAGAGGTATTTGTGGGTGAAAAGGTCGTATTTCAGGAGGAATAGTGGTATTTCTTGGAGAAGATGTGATATATTTGGGAGAAATGTGGCCTTCCTGGAAGAAACTGTCCTCTTTTGGGGATAAAAGAGATATTTGTGGGTGAAAAGGTCCTATTTGAAGGGGGAAAGCAGGTATTTCTTCGAGAAGATGTGATCTATTTGGGAGAAATGTGGCATTTCTGGAAGAATATGTCCAATTTGAGGGATAGAACAGGTATGTGTGGGTGAAAAGGTCCTAGTTGAAGGGGGAAACCTGATAATTCTATGAGAAGATGTGATATATTTGGGAGAAATGTGGCATGTCTGGAAGAAACTGTCCTCTTTTGGGGATAAAAGGGGTATTTGTGGGTGAAAAGGTCCTATTTGAAGGGGGAAACCTGGTATTTCTTTGAGAAGATGTGATCTATTTGGGAGAAATCGGGCATTTCTGGAAGAAGCTGTCCTCTTTTGGGGATAAAACAGATATTTGTGGGTGAAAACGTTGTATGTGAAGGGGGAACCCTGGTATTTCTTGGAGAAGATGTGATATATTTGGGAGAAATGTGGCATTTCTGGAAGAAACTGTCCTCTTTTGGGGATAAAAGAAGTATTTGTGGTTGAAAAGGTCCTATTTGAAGGGGGAAACCTGGTATTTCTTGGAGAAGATGTGATATATTTGGGAGAAATGTGGCATTTCTGGAAGAAACTGTCCTATTTTGGCGATAAAACAGGTATTTGTGGGTGAAACGTTGTATTTGAAGGGGGAAACCGGGTATTTCTTGGAGAAGATGTGATAAGTTTGGGGGAAATCTGGCATTTCTGGAAGAAACTGTCCTATTTGGGGGGAGAAGGCTGGTATTTGTGGGAGAAAAGGTCCTATTTCAGGAGGAATCCTGGTATTTCTTGGAGAAGATGTGATATATTTGGGAGAAATGTGGCCTTACTGGAAGAAAATGTCCAATTTGGGGGGAGAAGGCTGGTAGTTTTGGGTGAGAAGGTCCTCTTTCAGGAGGAATCCTGGTATTTCTTGGAGAAGATGTGATATATTTTTTGAAGAAATCTGGCATTCCTGGAAGAAACTGTCCTCTTTTGGGGGTAAAAGAGGTTTTTTTTGTGGAAAAGGTCCTATTTGAAGGGGGAAGCGTGGTATTTCTTGGAGAAGATGTGATATATTTGGGAGAAATGTGGCATTTCTGGAAGAAACTGTCCTCTTATGGGGATAGAACAGGTATTTGTGGGTGAAAAAGTCTTATTTGAAGGGGGAAACCTGGTATTTCTTGGAGAAGATGTGATATATTTGGGAGAAATCTGGCATTTCTGGAAGAAACTGACCTATTTGGGGGGAGAAGGGTGGTATTTCTTGGAGAAAAGTTCCTATTTCAGGAGGAATCCTGGTATTTCTTGGAGGAGATGTGATATGTTTGGGAGAAATGTGGCCTTTCTGGAAGAAAATGTCCTCTTTTGGGGATTAAACAGGTATTTGTGGGTGAAAAGGTCCTATTTGAAGGGGGAAAGCTGGTATTTCTTGGAGAAGATGTGATATATTTGGGAGAAATGTGGCATGTCTGGAAGAAACTGTCCTCTTTTGGGGATAAAACAGGTATTTGTGGGTGAAAACGTTGTATTTGAAGGGGGAAACCTGTTATTTCTTGGAGAAGATGTGATATATTTGGGAGAAATGTGGCATTTCTGGAAGAAACTGTTCTATTTTGGGGATAAAACAGGTATTTGTGGGTGAGAAGGTCCTATTTGAAGGGGGAAAGCTGGTAATTCTATGAGAAGATGTGATATATTTGGGAGAAATCGGGCATTTCTGGAAGAAACTGTCCTCTTTTGGGGATAAAAGAGGTATTTGTGGTTGAAAAGGTCCTATTTGAAGGGGGAAACCAGGTATTTCTTGGAGAAGATGTGATATATTTCGGAGAAATGTGGCATTTCTGGAAGAAACTGTCGTAGTTTGGGGATAAAAGAGGTATTTGTGGGTGAAAAGGTCTTATTACAAGGGGGAAACCTGGTATTTCTTGGAGAAGATGTGATATATTTGGGAGAAATGTGGCATGTCAGGAAGAAACTGTCCAATTTAGGGGATTCAAGAGGTATTTGTGGGTGAAAAGTTCCTATTTGAAGGGGGAAACCTGGTATTTCTTGGAGAAGATGTGATATATTTGGGAGAGATGTGGGATTTCTGGACGTAACTTTTCTATTTTGGGGACAAAAGAGGTATTTGTGGGTGATAAGGTCCTATTTGAAGGGGGAAACCTGGTATTTCTTGGAGAAGATGTGATATATTTGGGGGAAATCTGGCATTTCTGGAAGAAACTGTCCAATTTGGGGGGAGAAGACTGGTATTTGTGGGTGAAAAGGTCCTCTTTCAGGAGGAATCCTGGTATTTCTTGGAGAAGATGTGATGTATTTGGGAGAAATGTGGCATTTCTTGAAGAAACTGTCCTATTTGAGGGATAAAATAGGTATTTGTGGGTGAAAAGGTCGTATTTCAGGAGGAATCCTGGTATTTCTTGGAGAAGATGTGATATATTTGGGAGAAATGTGGCATGTCTGGAAGAAACTGTCCTCTTTTGGGGATAAAAGAGGTATTTGTGGGTGAAAAGGTCCTATTTGAAGGAGGAAACCTGGTATTTCTTGGAGAAGATATGATCTATTTGGGAGAAATGTGGCATTTCTGAAAGAAACTGTCCTCTTTTGGGGATAAAAGAGTTTTTTGGGGGGAAAAGGTCCAATTTGAAGGGGGAAACCTGGTATTTCTTGGAGAAGATGTGATATGTTTGGGAGTAATGTGGCCTTTCTGGAAGAAACTGTCCTATTTTGGGGATAAAAGAGGTATTTGTGGGTGAAAAGGTCGTATTTCCAGGGGAAAACCTGGTATTTCTTGGAGAAGATGTGATATATTTGGGAGAAATGTGGCATTTCTGGAAGAAACTGTCCTATTTTGGGGATAAAAGAGGTATTTGTGGGTGAAAAGGTCCTATTTGAAGGGGGAATCCTGGTATTTCTTGGAGAAGATGTGATATATTTGGGAGAAATGTGGCATTTCTGGAAGAAACTGTCCTCTTCTGGGGATAAATGAGGTATTTGTGGGTGATAAGGTCCTATTTGAAGGGGGAAACGTGGTATTTCTTGGAGAAGATGTGATCTATTTGGGAGAAATGTGGCATTTCTGGAAGAATATGTCCAATTTGTGGGATAAAACAGGTATTTGTGGTTGAAAAGGTCCTATTTGAAGGGGGAAACCGGGTATTACTTGGAGAAGATGTGATATGTTTGGGGGAAATCTGGCATTTCTGGAAGAAACTGTCCTATTTGGGGGGAGAAGGCTGGTATTTGTGGGTTAAAAGGTCCTATTTGAAGGGGGAAAGCTGGTATTTCTTGGAGAAGATGTGATATGTTTGGGAGAAATGTGGCATTTCCGGAAGAAACTGTCCTCTTTTGGGGATAAAGGAGGTATTTGTGGGTGAAAAGGTCCTATTTGAAGGGGGAACCCTGGTATTTCTTGGAGAAGATGTGATATATTTGGGAGAAATGTGGCATTTCTGGCAGAAACTGTCCTATTTTGGGGGGAAAATGCTGGTATTTGTGGGAGAAAAGTTCCTATTTCAGGAGGAATCCTGGTATTTCTTGGAGGAGATGTGATATGTTTGGGAGAAATCAGGCATTTCTGGAAGAAACTGTCCTCTTTTGGGGATAAAACAGGTATTTGTGGGTGAAAAGGTCCTATTTGAAGGGGGAAACCTGGAATTTCAAGGAGAAGATGTGATATTTTTGGGAGAAATCTGGCATTTCTGGTAGAAACTGTCCTCTTTTGGGGATAAAACAGGTATTTGTGGGTGAAAAGGTCCTATTTGAAGGGGGAAACGCGGTAATTCTATGAGAAGATGTGATATATTTGGGAGAAATGTGGCAGTTCTGGAAGAAAGTGTCCTGTTTTGGGGATAAAACAGGTATTTGTGGTTGAAAAGGTCCTATTTGAAGGGGGAAAGCTGGTATTTCTTGAAGGAGATGTGATATATTTGGGAGAAATGTGGCCTTTCTGGAAGAAACTGTCCTATTTTGGGGATAAAAGAGGTATTTGTGGGTGAAAAGTTCCTATTTGAAGGGGAAAACCTGGTATTTGTGGGAGAAGATGTGATCTATTTAGGAGAAATCTGGCATTTCTGGAAGAAACTGTCCTCTTTTGGGGGAGAAGCCTGCTATTAGTGGATGAAAAGGTCCTATTTGAAGGGGGAAAGCTGGTATTTCTTGGAGAAGATGTGATCTATTTGGGAGAAATGTGGCATTTCTGGAAGAAACTTTCCTATCTTGGGGATAAAACAGGTATTTGTGGGTGAAAAGGTCCTATTTGAAGGGGGAAACCTGGTATTTCTTGGAGAAGATGTGATATGTTTGGGAGAAATGTGCCATTTCTGGAAGAAACTGTCCTATTTGGGGGGAGAAGTCAGGTAGTTGTGGGAGAAAAGGTCCTATTTGAAGGGGGAAAGCAGGTATTTCTTGGAGAAGATGTGATATATTTGGGAGAAATGTGGCATTTCTTGAAGAAACTGTCCTCTTTTGCGGATAAAAGAGGTATTTGTGGGTGAAAAGGTCCTATTTGAAGGGGGAAACGTGGTATTTCTTGGAGAAGATGTGATATATTTGGGAGAAATGTGGCATGTCTGGAAGAAAATGTCCTATTTGGGGGGAGAAGGGTGGTATTTGTGGGAGAAAAGATCCTATTTCAGGAGGAATCCTGGTATTTCTTGGAGGAGATGTGATATGTTTGGGAGAAATGTGCCATTTCTGGAAGAAACTGTCCTCTTTTGGGGATAAAAGAGGTATTTGTGGGTGAAAATTTCCTATTTGAAGGGGGAAACCTGGCATTTCTTGGAGAAGATGTGATATATTTGGGAGAAATGTGGCCTTTCTGGAAGAAACTGTCCTCTTTTGGGGATAAAAGAGGTATTTGTGGGTGAAAAGGTCCTATTTCGAGGGGGAAACCTGGTATTTCTTGGAGAAGATGTGATATATTTGGGAGAAATGTGGCATTTCTGGAAGAAACTGTCCTATTTTGGGGATAAAACAGGTATTTGTGGGTGAAAAGGTCGTATTTGAAAGGGGAAACCAGGTATTTCTTGGAGAAGATGTGATATATTTGGGAGAAATGTGGCATGTCTGGCAGAAACTGTCCTATTTGGGGGATAAAAGAGGTATTTGTGGGAGAAAAGGTCCTATTTGAAGGGGGAAAGCTGGTATTTCATGGAGAAGATGTGATCTATTTGGGAGAAATGTGGCCTTTCTAGAAGAAAATGTCCAATTTGGGTGGAGAAGGCTGGTAGTTGTGGGTGAGAAGGTCCTATTTCAGGAGGAATCCTGGTATTTCTTGGAGAAGATGTGATATATCTGGGAGAAATGTGGCCTTTCTGGAAGAAAATGTCCAATTTGGGGGGAGAAGGCTGGTAGTTTTGGGTGAGAAGGTCCTCTTTCAGGAGGAATCCTGGTATTTCTTGGAGAAGATGTGATATGTTTGGGAGAAATGTGGCATTCCTGGAAGAAACTGTCCTCTTTTGGGGATAAAAGAGGTATTTGTGGGAGAAAAGGTCCTATTTGAAGAAGGAAGCGTGGTATTTCTTGGAGAAGATGTGATATATTTGGGAGAAATGTGGCCTTTCTGGCAGAAACTGTCCTATTTTGGGGATTCAAGAGGTATTTGTGGGTGAAAAGGTCCTATTTGAAGGGGAAAACGTGGTATTTCTTGGAGAAGATGTGATATATTTGGGAGAAATGTGGCATTTCTTGAAGAAACTGTCCTCTTTTGGGGATAAAACAGGTATTTGTGGGTGAAAAGTTCCTATTTGAAGGGGGAAACGTTGTATTTCTTGGAGAAGATGTGGTATATTTGGGAGAAATGTGGCATTTCTGGAATAAACTGTCCTAATTGGGTGGAGAACGCTGGTATTTGAGGGAGAAAAGGTCCTCTTTCAGGAGGAATCCTGGTATTTCTTGGAGAAGATGTGATGTATTTGGGAGAAATGTGGCATTTCTGGAAGAAACTGTCCTATTTTGGGGATAAAAGAGGTATTTGTGGGTGAAAAGGTCCTATTTGAAGGGGGAAAGCTGGTATTTCTTGGAGAAGATGTGCTATATTTGGGAGAAATGTGGCATTTCTGGAAGAAACTGTCCTCTTTTGGGGATAAAAGAGGTATTTGTGGGTGATAAGGTCCTATTTGAAGGGGGAACCCTGGTATTTCTTGGAGAAGATGTGATATATTTGGGAGAAATGTGGCCTTTCTGGAAGAAACTGTCCTCTTTTGGGGATAAAAGAGGTATTTGTGGGTGAAAAGGTCCTATTTGAAGGGGGAAACCTGGTATTTCTTGGAGAAGAGGTGATCTATTTGGGAGAAATGTGGCATGTCTGGAAGAAGCTGTCCTATTTTGGGGATAAAAGAGGTATTTGTGGTTGAAAAGGTCCTATTTGAAGGGGGAAGCGTGGTATTTCTTGGAGAAGATGTGATCTATTTGGGAGAAATGTGGCCTTTCTGGAAGAAAATGTCCAATTTGGGGGGAGAAGGCTGGTAGTTTTGGGTGAGAAGGTCCTATTTGAAGGAGGAAAGCTGGTATTTCTTGGAGAAGATGTGATATATTTGGGAGAAATGTGGCCTTTCTGGAAGAAAATGTCCAATTTGGGGGGAGAAGGCTGGTAGTTTTGGGTGAGAAGGTCCTATTTCAGGAGGAAACCTGGTATTTCTTGGAGAAGATGTGATATATTTGGGAGAAATGTGGCATGTCTGGAAGAAACTGTCCTCTTTTGGGGATAAAAGAGGTATTTGTGGGTGATAAGGTCCTATTTGAAGGAGGAAACCTGGTATTTCTTGGAGAAGATGTGATATATTTGGGAGAAATGTGGCATGTCTGGAAGAAAATGTCCTATTTGGGGGGAGAAGGGTGGTATTTGTGGGAGAAAAATTCCTATTTCAGGAGGAATCCTGGTATTTCTTGGAGGAGATGTGATATGTTTGGGAGAAATGTGCCATTTCTGGAAGAAACTGTCCTCTTTTGGGGATACAAGAGGTATTTGTGGGTGAAAATTTCCTATTTGAAGGGGGAAACCTGGCATTTCTTGGAGAAGATGTGATATATTTGGGAGAAATGTGGCCTTTCTGGAAGAAACTGTCCTCTTTTGGGGATAAAAGAGGTATTTGTGGGTGAAAAGGTCCTATTTGAAGTGGGAAACCTGGTATTTCTTGGAGAAGATGTGATATATTTGGGAGAAATGTGGCATTTCTGGAAGAAACTGTCCTATTTTGGGGATAAAACAGGTATTTGTGGGTGAAAAGGTCCTATTTGAAGGGGGAAACGTGGTATTTCTTGGAGAAGATGTGATATATTTGGGAGAAATGTGGCATGTCTGGAAGAAAATGTCCAATTTGGGGGGAGAAGGCTGGTAGTTTTGGGTGAGAAGTTCCTCTTTCAGGAGGAATCCTGGTATTTCTTGGAGAAGATGTGATATGTTTGGGAGAAATGTGGCATTCCTGGAAGAAACTGTCCTCTTTTGGGGATAAAAGAGGTATTTGTGGGAGAAAAGGTCCTATTTGAAGAAGGAAGCGTGGTATTTCTTGGAGAAGATGTGATATATTTGGGAGAAATGTGGCATTTCTGGAAGAAACTGTCCTCTTATGGGGATAGAACAGGTATTTGTGGGTGAAAAGGTCTAATTTGAAGGGGGAAACCTGGTATTTCTTGGAGAAGATGTGATATATTTGGGAGAAATGTGGCATTTCTGGAAGAAACTGTCCTATTTGGGGGGAGAAGGGTGGTATTTGTGGGAGAAAAGTTCCTATTTCAGGAGGAATCCTGGTATTTCTTGGAGGAGATGTGATATGTTTGGGAGAAATGTGGCATGTCTGGAAGAAACTGTCCTCTTTTGGGGATAAAAGAGGTATTTGTGGGTGAAAAGGTCCTATTTGAAGGGGGAAACCTGGTATTTCTTGGAGAAGATGTGATCTATTTGGGAGAAATGTGGCATTTCTGGAAGAAACTGTCCTATTTTGGGGATTCAAGAGGTATTTGTGGGTGAAAAGGTCCTATTTGAAGGGGAAAACGTGGTATTTCTTGGAGAAGATGTGATGTATTTGGGAGAAATGTGGCATTTCTTGAAGAAACTGTCCTCTTTTGGGGATAAAACAAGTATTTGTGGGTGAAAAGGTCCTATTTGAAGGGGGAAACGTTGTATTTCTTGGAGAAGATGTGGTATATTTGGGAGAAATGTGGCATTTCTGGAAGAAACTGTCCTATTTGGGTGGAGAAGGCTGGTATTTGAGGGGGAAAAGGTCCTCTTTCAGGAGGAATCCTGGTATTTCTTGGAGAAGATGTGATATATTTGGGAGAAATGTGGCATTTCTGGAAGAAACTGTCCTATTTTGGGGATAAAAGAGGTATTTGTGGGTGAAAAGGTCCTATTTGAAGGGGGAAATCTGGTATTTCTTGGAGAAGATGTGATATATTTGGGAGAAATGTGGCATGTCAGGAAGAAACTGTCCTCTTTTGGGGATAAAAGAGGTATTTGTGGGTGATAAGGTCCTATTTGAAGGGGGAAACGTGGTACTTCTTGGAGAAGATGTGATATATTTTGGAGAAATGTGGCCTTTCTGGAAGAAACTGTCCTATTTTGGGGATAAAAGAGGTATTTGTGGGTGAAAAGGTCCTATTTGAAGGGGGAAACCTGGTATTTCTTGGAGAAGAGGTGATATATTTGGGAGAAATGTGGCAAGTCTTGAAGAAGCTGTCCTATTTTGGGGATAAAACAGGTATTTGTGGGAGAAAAGGTCCTATTTGAAGGGGGAAGCGTGGTATTTCTTGGAGAAGATGTGATCTATTTGGGAGAAATGTGGCCTTTCTGGAAGAAAATGTCCAATTTGGGGGGAGAAGGCTGGTAGTTTTGGGTGAGAAGGTCCTATGTGAAGGAGGAATCCTGGTATTTCTTGGAGAAGATGTGATATATTTGGGAGAAATGTGGCCTTTCTGGAAGAAAATGTCCAATTTGGGGGGAGAAGGCTGGTAGTTTTGGGTGAGAAGGTCCTATTTCAGGAGGAATCCTGGCATTTCTTGGAGAAGATGTGATCTATTTGGGAGAAATGTGGCCTTTCTGGAAGAAACTGTCCTCTTTTGGGGATAAAAGAGGTATTAGTGGGTGAAAAGGTCCTATTTGAAGGGGGAAACCTGGTATTTCTTGGAGAAGATGTGATCTATTTGGGAGAAATGTGGCATTTCTGGAAGAAACTGTCCACTTCTGGGGATAAAAGAGGTATTTCATGGAGAACAGGTCCTAATTGAAGTGGGAAACCTGGTATTTCTTGGCGGAGTTGTGATATATTTGGGAGAAATGTGGCCTTTCTGGAAGAAACTGTCCTCTTTTGGGGATAAAACAGGTATTTGTGGGTGAAAAGGTCCTATTTGAAGGGGGAAACGTGGTATTTCTTGGAGAAGATGTGATCTATTTGGGAGAAATGTGGCATTTCTGGAAGAAAGTGTCCTGTTTTGGGGATAAAACAGGTATTTGTGGTTGAAAAGGTCCTATTTGAAGGGGGAAAGCTGGTATTTCTTGAAGGAGATGTGATATATTTGGGAGAAATGTGGCCTTTCTGGAAGAAACTGTCCTCTTTTGGGGGAGATGCCTGCTAGAAGTGGGTGAACAGGTCCTATTTGAAGGGGGAAAGCTGGTATTTCTTGGAGAAGATGTGATCTATTTGGGAGAAATGTGGCATTTCTGGAAGAAACTGTCCTCCTTTGGGGATAAAAGAGGTATTTGTGGGTGAGAAGGTCCTATTTCCAGGGGAAAACCTGGTATTTCTTGGAGAAGATGTAATCTATTTGGGAGAAATGTGGCATGTCTGGAAGAAACTGTCCTCTTTTGGGGATAAAAGAGGTTTTTTGGGGGAAAAGGTCCTATTTGAAGGGGGAAACCTGGTATTTCTTGGAGAAGATGTGATATATTTGGGAGAAATGTGGCATTTCTGGAAGAAACTGTCCTCTTTTGGGGATAAAAGAGGTATTTGTGGTTGAAAAGGTCCTATTTGAAGGGGGAAACCTGGTATTTCTTGGAGAAGATGTGATATATTTGGGAGAAATGTGGCATGTCTGGAAGAAACTGTCCTATTTGGGGGGAGAAGGCTGGTATTTGTGGGAGAAAAGTTCCTATTTCAGGAGGAATCCTGGTATTTCTTGGAGGAGATGTGATATGTTTGGGAGAAATGTGGCCTTTCTGGAAGAAACTGTCCTCTTTTGGGGATAAAAGAGGTATTTGTGGGTGAAAAGGTCCTATTTGAAGGGGGAAACCTGGTATTTCTTGGAGAAGATGTGATCTATTTAAGAGAAATGTGGCATTTCTGGAAGAATCTATCCTATTTTGGGGATAAAAGAGGTATTTGTGGGTGATAAGGTCCTATTTGAAGGGGGAAACGTGTTATTTCTTGGAGAAGATGTGATCTATTTGGGAGAAATGTGGCATGTCTGGAAGAAACTGTCCTCTTTTGGGGATAAAAGAGGTATTTGTGGGTGAAAAGTTCCTATTTGAAGGGGGAAACCTGGTATTTCTTGGAGAAGATGTGATCTATTTGGGAGAAATGTGGCATTTCTGGAAGAAACTGTCCTCTTTTGGGGATAAAAGAGGTATTTGTGGGTGAGAAGGTCCTATTTGAACGGGGAAAGCTGGTATTTCTTAGAGAAGATGTGATATATTTGGGAAAAATGTGGCATTCCTGGAAGATACTGTCCTCTTTTGGGGATAAAAGAGGTTTTTTTGGGGAAAAGGTCCTATTTGAAGGGGGAAAGCTGGTATTTCTTGGAGAAGATGTGATATATTTGGGAGAAATGTGGCATTTCTGGAAGAAACTGTCCTCTTATGGGGATAGAACAGGTATTTGTGGGTGAAAAGTTCCTATTTCCAGGGGAAAACCTGGTATTTCTTGGAGAAGATGTGATATATTTGGGAGAAATGTGGCATGTCTGGAAGAAACTGTCCTATTTGGGGGAGAAGGGTGGTATTTGTGGGAGAAAAGTTCCTATTTCAGGAGGAATCCTGGTATTTCTTGGAGGAGATGTGATATGTTTGGGAGAAATGTGCCATTTTTGGAAGAAACTGTCCTCTTTTGGGGATAAAAGAGGTATTTGTGGGTGAAAAGGTCCTATTTGAAGGGGGAAAGCTGGTATTTCTTGGAGAAGATGTGATATGTTTGGGAGAAATATGGCATTTCTGGAAGAAACTGTCCTCTTTTGGGGATAAAAGAGGTATTTGTGGGTGAAAAGGTCCTATTTGAAGGGGGAAACCTGGTATTTCTTGGAGAAGATGTGATCTATTTGGGAGAAATGTGGCATGTCTGGAAGAATCTGTCCTCTTTTGGGGATAAAAGAGGTATTTGTGGGTGAAAAGGTCCTATTTCCAGGGGAAAACCTGGTATTTCTTGGAGAAGATGTGATATATTTGGGAGAAATGTGGCATGTCTGGAAGAAACTGTCCTATTTGGGGGGAGAAGGCTGGTATTTGAGGGAGAAAATGTCCTCTTTCAGGAGGAATCCTGGTATTTCTTGGAGAAGATGTGATCTATTTGGGAGAAATGTGGCATGTCTGAAAGAAACTGTCCTATTTTGGGGATAAAGGAGGTATTTGTGGGTGAGAAGGTCCTATTTGAAGGGGGAAACGTGGTATTTCTTGGAGGAGTTGTGATATATTTGGGAGAAATCTGGCATGTCTGGAAGAAACTGTCCTCTTTTGGGGATAAAAGAATTTTTTGTGGGTGAAAAGGTCCTATTTCCAGGGGGAACCCTGGTATTTCTTGGAGAAGATGTGATATGTTCGGGAGAAATGTGGCATTTATGGGAGAAACTGTCCTCTTTTGGGGATAAAAGAGGTATTTGTGGGTGATAAGGTCCTATTTGAAGGGGGAAAGCTGGTATTTCTTGGAGAAGATGTGATATATTTGGGAGAAATGTGGCATGTCAGGAAGAAACTGTCCTCTTTTGGGGATAAAAGAGGTATTTGTGGGTGAAAAGGTCGTATTTGAAGGGGGAAACGTGGCATTTCTTGGAGAAGATGTGATATATTTGGGAGAAATGTGGCCTTTCTGGAAGAAACTGTCCTCTTTTGGGGATAAAAGAGGTATTTGTGGGTGAAAAGGTCTTATTTGAAGGGGGAAACGTGGCATTTCTTGGAGAAGATGTGATATATTTGGGAGAAATGTGGCATTTCTGGAAGAAAATGTCCTCTTTTGGGGATAAAACAGGTACTTTTGGGTGAAAAGGTCCTATTTGAAGGGGGAAAGCTGGTATTTCTTGGAGAAGATGTGATATATTTTGGAGAAATGTGGCATTTCTGGAAGAAACTGTCCTATTTTGGGGATAAAAGAGGTATTTGTGGGTGAAAAGGTCCTATTTGAAGGGGGAAACCTGTTATTTCTTGGAGAAGATGTGATATATTTTGGAGAAATGTGGCATTTCTGGAAGAAACTGTATTCTTTTGGGGATAAAAGAGGTATTTGTGGGTGAAAAGGTCCTATTTGAAGGGGGAAACCTGGTATTACTTGGAGAAGAGGTGATATATTTGGGAGAAATGTGGCCTTTCTGGAAGAAAATGTCCAATTTGGGGGGAGAAGGCTGGTAGTTCTGGGTGAGAAGGTCCTATTTCAGGAGGAATCCTGGCATTTCTTGGAGAAGATGTGATATATTTGGAAGAAATCTGGCGTTTCCGGCAGAAACTGTCCTCTTTTGGGGATAAAAGAGGTATTAGTGGTTGAAAAGGTCCTATTTGAAGGGGGAACCCTGGTATTTCTTGGAGAAGATGTGATCTATTTGGGAGAAATGTGGCATGTCTGAAAGAAACTGTCCTATTTTGGGGATAAAGGAGGTATTTGTGGGTGAGAAGGTCCTATTTGAAGGGGGAAACGTGGTATTTCTTGGAGGAGTTGTGATATATTTGGGAGAAATCTGGCATGTCTGGAAGAAACTGTCCTCTTCTGGGGATAAAAGAGGTATTTATGGGTGAAAAGGTCCTATTTGAAGGGGGAAACGTGGTATTTCTTGGAGAAGATGTGATATATTTTGGAGAAATGTGGCATGTCTGGAAGAAAATGTCCTATTTGGGGGGGGAAGGGTGGTATTTGTGGGAGAAAAGTTCCTATTTCAGGAAGAATCCTGGTATTTCTTGGAGAAGATGTGATATATTTGGGAGAAATGTGGCATGTCAGGAAGATACTGTCCTATTTGAGGGATAAAAGAGGTATTTGTGGGTGAAAAGGTCCTATTTGAAGGGGGAAACGTGGTATTTCTTGGAGAAGATGTGATATGTTTGGGAGAAATGTGGCATGTCAGGAAGAAACTGTCCTCTTTTGGGGATAAAAGAGGTATTTGTGGGTGAAAAGGTCCTATTTGAAGGGGGAAACCTGGTATTTCTTGGAGAAGATGTGATATATTTGGGAGAAATGTGGCATGTCTGGAAGAAACTGTCCTCTTTTGGGGATAAAAGAGGTATTTGTGGGTGAAAAGGTCCTATTTGAAGGGGGAAACCTGGCATTTCTTGGAGAAGATGTGATCTATTTGGGAGAAATATGGCCTTTCTGGAAGAAACTGTCGTATTTTGGGGATAAAACAGGTATTTCTGGGTGAAAAGGTCCTATATGAAGGGGGAAACGTGGTATTTCTTGGAGAAGATGTGATCTATTTGGGAGAAATGTGGCATTTCTGGAAGAAACTGTCCTATTTTGGGGATAAAAGAGGTATTAGTGGTTGAAAAGGTCCTATTTGAAGGGGGAAACCTGGTATTTCTTGGAGAAGATGTGGTATATTTGGGAGAAATGAGGCATTACTGGAAGAAACTGTCCTCTTTTGGGATGAAACAGGTATTTTTGGGTAAAAAGGTCCTATTTGAAGGGGGAAACCTGGTATTTCTTGAAGAAGATGTGATATATTTGGGAGAAATGTGGCATGTCTGGAAGAGACTGTCCTATTTGGGGGATAAAACAGGTATTTGTGGGTGAAAAGGTCCTATTTGAAGGGGGAAACGTGGTATTTCTTGGAGAAGATGTGTTCTATTTGGGAGAAATGTGGCATGTCTGGAAGAAACTGTCCTATTTTGGGGATAAAAGAGGTATTTGTGGGTGAAAAGGTCCTATTTGAAGGGGGAAACCTGGTATTTCTTGGAGAAGATGTGATATATTTGGGAGAAATGTGGCATTTCTGGAAGAAACTGTCCTCTTTTGGGGATAAAAGAGGTATTTGTGGGTGAAAAGGTCCTATTTGAAGGGGGAAACCTGTTATTTCTTGGAGAAGATGTGATATATTTGGGAGAAATGTGGCATTTCTGGCAGAAACTGTCCTATTTTGGGGATAAAAGAATTTTTTGTGGGTGAAAAGGTCCTAATTCAAGGGGAAAACCTGGTATTTCTTGGAGAAGATGTGATATGTTTGGGAGAAATGTGGCCTTTCTGGCAGAAACTGTCCTATTTTGGGGATAAAAGTGGTATTTGTGGGTGAAAAGGTCCTATTTGAAGGGGGAAACGTGGTATTTCTTGTAGAAGATGTGATATATTTGGGAGAAATGTGGCATGTCAGGAAGAAACTGTCCTATTTGGGGGGAAAGGGCTGGTATTTGTGGGAGAAAAGGTCCTCTTTTAGGAGGAATCCTGGTATTTCTTGGAGAAGATGTGATATATTTGGGAGAAATGTGGCATTTCTGGAAGAAACTGTCCTATTTGAGGGATAAAAGAGGTATTTGTGGGTTAAAGGGTCGTATTTGAAGGGGGAAACCTGGTATTTCTTGGAGAAGATGTGATATATTTGTGAGAAATCAGGTATTTCTGGCAGAAACTGTCCTATTTTGGGGATAAAAGAATTTTTTTTGGGTGAAAAGGTCCTATTTGAAGGGGGAAAGCTGGTAATTCTATGAGAAGATGTGATATGTTTGGGAGAAATGTGGCATTTCTGGAAGAAACTGTCCTCTTTTGGGGATAAAAGAGGTATTTGTGGGTGAAAAGGTCCTATTTGAAGGGGGAAACGTGGTATTTCTTGGAGAAGATGTGATATATTTGGGAGAAATGTGGCATTCCTGGAAGAAACTCTCCTCTTTTGGGGATAAAAGAGGTTATTTTGGGGAAAAGGTCCTATTTGAAGGGGGAAACGTGGTATTTCTTGGAGAAGATGTGATATATTTGGGAGAAATGTGGCATTTCTGGAAGAAACTGTCCTCTTATGGGGATAGAACAGGTATTTGTGGGTGAAAAGGTCCTATTTGAAGGGGGAAAGCTGGTATTTCTTGGAGAAGATGTGATATATTTGGGAGAAATGTGGCATTTCTGGAAGAAACTGTCCTATTTGGGGGGAGAAGGGTGGTATTTGTGGGAGAAAATTTCCTATTTCAGGAGGAATCCTGGTATTTCTTGGAGGAGATGTGATATGTTTGGGAGAAATGTGGCATTTCTGGAAGAAACTGTCCTCTTTTGGGGATAAAAGAGGTATTTGTGGGTGAAAAGGTCCTATTTGAAGGGGGAAACCTGGCATTTCTTGGAGAAGATGTGATATATTTGGGAGAAATGTGGCATTTCTGGAAGAAACTGTCCTCTTTTGGGGATAAAAGAGGTATTTGTGGGTGAAAAGGTCCTATTTGAAGGGGGAAACCTGGTATTTCTTGGAGAAGATGTGATCTATTTGGGAGAAATGTGGCATTTCTGGAAGAAAATGTCCTCATTTGGGGATAAAACAGGTACTTGTGGGTCAAAAGGTCCTATTTGAAGTGGGAAACCTGGTATTTCTTGGAGAAGATGTGGTATATTTGGGAGAAATGTGGCATTTCTGGAAGAAACTGTCCTATTTTGGGGATAAAACAGGTATTTGTGGGAGAAAACGTTGTATTTGAAGGGGGAAACCTGTTATTTCTTGGAGAAGATGTGATATATTTGGGAGAAATGTGGCATGTCTGGAAGAAACTGTCCTATTTTGGGGATAAAAGAGGTATTTGTGGGTGAAAAGGTCCTATTTGAAGGGGGAAACCTGGTATTTCTTGGAGAAGATGTGATATATTTGGGAGAAATGTGGCATTTCTGGAAGAAACTGTCCTATTTTGGGGATAAAAGAGGTATTTGTGGGTGAAAAGGTCCTATTTGAAGGGGGAAATCTGGTATTTCTTGGAGAAGATGTGATATATTTGGGAGAAATGTGGCATGTCAGGAAGAAACTGTCCTCTTTTGGGGATAAAAGAGGTATTTGTGGGTGATAAGGTCCTATTTGAAGGGGGAAACGTGGTACTTCTTGGAGAAGATGTGATATATTTTGGAGAAATGTGGCCTTTCTGGAAGAAACTGTCCTATTTTGGGGATAAAAGAGGTATTTGTGGGTGAAAAGGTCCTATTTGAAGGGGGAAACCTGGTATTTCTTGGAGAAGAGGTGATATATTTGGGAGAAATGTGGCAAGTCTTGAAGAAGCTGTCCTATTTTGGGGATAAAACAGGTATTTGTGGGAGAAAAGGTCCTATTTGAAGGGGGAAGCGTGGTATTTCTTGGAGAAGATGTGATCTATTTGGGAGAAATGTGGCCTTTCTGGAAGAAAATGTCCAATTTGGGGGGAGAAGGCTGGTAGTTTTGGGTGAGAAGGTCCTATTTGAAGGAGGAAACCTGGTATTTCTTGGAGAAGATGTGAACTATTTGGGAGAAATGTGGCATTTCTGGAAGAAACTGTCCACTTCTGGGGATAAAAGCGGTATTTCATGGAGAAAAGGTCCTAATTGAAGTGGGAAACCTGGTATTTCTTGGCGGAGTTGTGATATATTTGGGAGAAATGTGGCCTTTCTGGAAGAAACTGTCCTCTTTTTGGGATAAAACAGGTATTTGTGGGTGAAAAGGTCCTATTTGAAGGGGGAAACCTGGTATTTCTTGGAGAAGATGTGATCTATTTGGGAGAAATGTGGCATGTCTGGAAAAAACTGTCCTCTTTTGGGGATAAAAGAGGTATTTGTGGGTGAGAAGGTCCTATTTGAAGGGGGAAAGCTGGTATTTCTTGGAGAAGATGTGATATATTTGGGAGAAATGTGGCATTTCTGGAAGAAACTGTCCTCTTTTGGGGATAAAAGAGGTATTTGTGGGTGAAAAGGTCCTATTTGAAGGGGGAAACGCGGTAATTCTATGAGAAAATGTGATATATTTGGGAGAAATGTGGCATTTCTGGAAGAAAGTGTCCTGTTTTGGGGATAAAACAGGTATTTGTGGTTGAAAAGGTCCTATTTGAAGGGGGAAAGCTGGTATTTCTTGAAGGAGATGTGATATATTTGGGAGAAATGTGGCCTTTCTGGAAGAAACTGTCCTCTTTTGGGGGAGATGCCTGCTAGAAGTGGGTGAACAGGTCCTATTTGAAGGGGGAAAGCTGGTATTTCTTGGAGAAGATGTGATCTATTTGGGAGAAATGTGGCATTTCTGGAAGAAACTGTCCTCCTTTGGGGATAAAAGAGGTATTTGTGGGTGAGAAGTTCCTATTTCCAGGGGAAAACCTGGTATTTCTTGGAGAAGATGTAATCTATTTGGGAGAAATGTGGCATGTCTGGAAGAAACTGTCCTCTTTTGGGGATAAAAGAGGTTTTTTGGGGGAAAAGGTCCTATTTGAAGGGGGAAACCTGGTATTTCTTGGAGAAGATGTGATATATTTGGGAGAAATGTGGCATTTCTGGAAGAAACTGTCCTCTTTTGGGGATAAAAGAGGTATTTGTGGTTGAAAAGGTCCTATTTGAAGGGGGAAACCTGGTATTTCTTGGAGAAGATGTGATATATTTGGGAGAAATGTGGCATGTCTGGAAGAAACTGTCCTATTTGGGGGGAGTAGGCTGGTATTTGTGGGAGAAAAGTTCCTATTTCAGGAGGAATCCTGGTATTTCTTGGAGGAGATGTGATATGTTTGGGAGAAATGTGGCCTTTCTGGAAGAAACTGTCCTCTTTTGGGGATAAAAGAGGTATTTGTGGGTGAAAAGGTCCTATTTGAAGGGGGAAACCTGGTATTTCTTGGAGAAGATGTGATCTATTTAAGAGAAATGTGGCATTTCTGGAAGAATCTATCCTATTTTGGGGATAAAAGAGGTATTTGTGGGTGATAAGGTCCTATTTGAAGGGGGAAACGTGTTATTTCTTGGAGAAGATGTGATCTATTTGGGAGAAATGTGGCATGTCTGGAAGAAACTGTCCTCTTTTGGGGATAAAAGAGGTATTTGTGGGTGAAAAGTTCCTATTTGAAGGGGGAAACCTGGTATTTCTTGGAGAAGATGTGATATATTTGGGAGAAATGTGGCATTTCTGGAAGAAACTGTCCTCTTTTGGGGATAAAAGAGGTATTTGTGGGTGAGAAGGTCCTATTTGAACGGGGAAAGCTGGTATTTCTTAGAGAAGATGTGATATATTTGGGAAAAATGTGGCATTCCTGGAAGATACTGTCCTCTTTTGGGGATAAAAGAGGTTTTTTTGGGGAAAAGGTCCTATTTGAAGGGGGAAAGCTGGTATTTCTTGGAGAAGATGTGATATATTTGGGAGAAATGTGGCATTTCTGGAAGAAACTGTCCTCTTATGGGGATAGAACAGGTATTTGTGGGTGAAAAGTTCCTATTTCCAGGGGAAAACCTGGTATTTCTTGGAGAAGATGTGATATATTTGGGAGAAATGTGGCATGTCTGGAAGAAACTGTCCTATTTGGGGGAGAAGGGTGGTATTTGTGGGAGAAAAGTTCCTATTTCAGGAGGAATCCTGGTATTTCTTGGAGGAGATGTGATATGTTTGGGAGAAATGTGCCATTTTTGGAAGAAACTGTCCTCTTTTGGGGATAAAAGAGGTATTTGTGGGTGAAAAGGTCCTATTTGAAGGGGGAAAGCTGGTATTTCTTGGAGAAGATGTGATATGTTTGGGAGAAATATGGCATTTCTGGAAGAAACTGTCCTCTTTTGGGGATAAAAGAGGTATTTGTGGGTGAAAAGGTCCTATTTGAAGGGGGAAACCTGGTATTTCTTGGAGAAGATGTGATCTATTTGGGAGAAATGTGGCATGTCTGGAAGAATCTGTCCTCTTTTGGGGATAAAAGAGGTATTTGTGGGTGAAAAGGTCCTATTTCCAGGGGAAAACCTGGTATTTCTTGGAGAAGATGTGATATATTTGGGAGAAATGTGGCATGTCTGGAAGAAACTGTCCTATTTGGGGGGAGAAGGCTGGTATTTGAGGGAGAAAATGTCCTCTTTCAGGAGGAATCCTGGTATTTCTTGGAGAAGATGTGATCTATTTGGGAGAAATGTGGCATGTCTGAAAGAAACTGTCCTATTTTGGGGATAAAGGAGGTATTTGTGGGTGAGAAGGTCCTATTTGAAGGGGGAAACGTGGTATTTCTTGGAGGAGTTGTGATATATTTGGGAGAAATCTGGCATGTCTGGAAGAAACTGTCCTCTTTTGGGGATAAAAGAATTTTTTGTGGGTGAAAAGGTCCTATTTCCAGGGGGAACCCTGGTATTTCTTGGAGAAGATGTGATATGTTCGGGAGAAATGTGGCATTTATGGGAGAAACTGTCCTCTTTTGGGGATAAAAGAGGTATTTGTGGGTGATAAGGTCCTATTTGAAGGGGGAAAGCTGGTATTTCTTGGAGAAGATGTGATCTATTTGGGAGAAATGTGGCATGTCAGGAAGAAACTGTCCTCTTTTGGGGATAAAAGAGGTATTTGTGGGTGAAAAGGTCGTATTTGAAGGGGGAAACGTGGCATTTCTTGGAGAAGATGTGATATATTTGGGAGAAATGTGGCCTTTCTGGCAGAAACGGTCGTATTTTGGGGATAAAAGAGGTATTTGTGGGTGAAAAGGTCTTATTTGAAGGGGGAAACGTGGCATTTCTTGGAGAAGATGTGATATATTTGGGAGAAATGTGGCATTTCTGGAAGAAAATGTCCTCTTTTGGGGATAAAACAGGTACTTTTGGGTGATAAGGTCCTATTTGAAGGGGGAAACCTGGTATTTCTTGGAGAAGATGTGATATATTTTGGAGAAATGTGGCATTTCTGGAAGAAACTGTCCTATTTTGGGGATAAAAGAGGTATTTGTGGGTGAAAAGGTCCTATTTGAAGGGGGAAACCTGTTATTTCTTGGAGAAGATGTGATATATTTTGGAGAAATGTGGCATTTCTGGAAGAAACTGTATTCTTTTGGGGATAAAAGAGGTATTTGTGGGTGAAAAGGTCCTATTTGAAGGGGGAAACCTGGTATTTCTTGGAGAAGAGGTGATATATTTGGGAGAAATGTGGCCTTTCTGGAAGAAAATGTCCAATTTGGGGGGAGAAGGCTGGTAGTTCTGGGTGAGAAGGTCCTATTTCAGGAGGAATCCTGGCATTTCTTGGAGAAGATGTGATATATTTGGAAGAAATCTGGCGTTTCCGGCAGAAACTGTCCTCTTTTGGGGATAAAAGAGGTATTAGTGGTTGAAAAGGTCCTATTTGAAGGGGGAACCCTGGTATTTCTTGGAGAAGATGTGATCTATTTGGGAGAAATGTGGCATGTCTGAAAGAAACTGTCCTATTTTGGGGATAAAGGAGGTATTTGTGGGTGAGAAGGTCCTATTTGAAGGGGGAAACGTGGTATTTCTTGGAGGAGTTGTGATATATTTGGGAGAAATCTGGCATGTCTGGAAGAAACTGTCCTCTTCTGGGGATAAAAGAGGTATTTATGGGTGAAAAGGTCCTATTTGAAGGGGGAAACGTGGTATTTCTTGGAGAAGATGTGATATATTTTGGAGAAATGTGGCATGTCTGGAAGAAAATGTCCTATTTGGGGGGGGAAGGGTGGTATTTGTGGGAGAAAAGTTCCTATTTCAGGAAGAATCCTGGTATTTCTTGGAGAAGATGTGATATATTTGGGAGAAATGTGGCATGTCAGGAAGATACTGTCCTATTTGAGGGATAAAAGAGGTATTTGTGGGTGAAAAGGTCCTATTTGAAGGGGGAAACGTGGTATTTCTTGGAGAAGATGTGATATGTTTGGGAGAAATGTGGCATGTCAGGAAGAAACTGTCCTCTTTTGGGGATAAAAGAGGTATTTGTGGGTGAAAAGGTCCTATTTGAAGGGGGAAACCTGGTATTTCTTGGAGAAGATGTGATATATTTGGGAGAAATGTGGCATGTCTGGAAGAAACTGTCCTCTTTTGGGGATAAAAGAGGTATTTGTGGGTGAAAAGGTCCTATTTGAAGGGGGAAACCTGGCATTTCTTGGAGAAGATGTGATCTATTTGGGAGAAATATGGCCTTTCTGGAAGAAACTGTCCTCTTTTGGGGATAAAACAGGTATTTGTGGTTGAAAAGGTCCTATATGAAGGGGGAAACGTGGTATTTCTTGGAGAAGATGTGATCTATTTGGGAGAAATGTGGCATTTCTGGAAGAAACTGTCCTATTTTGGGGATAAAAGAGGTATTAGTGGTTGAAAAGGTCCTATTTGAAGGGGGAAACCTGGTATTTCTTGGAGAAGATGTGGTATATTTGGGAGAAATGAGGCATTACTGGAAGAAACTGTCCTCTTTTGGGATGAAACAGGTATTTTTGGGTAAAAAGGTCCTATTTGAAGGGGGAAACCTGGTATTTCTTGAAGAAGATGTGATATATTTGGGAGAAATGTGGCATGTCTGGAAGAGACTGTCCTATTTGGGGGATAAAACAGGTATTTGTGGGTGAAAAGGTCCTATTTGAAGGGGGAAACGTGGTATTTCTTGGAGAAGATGTGATCTATTTGGGAGAAATGTGGCATGTCTGGAAGAAACTGTCCTGTTTTGGGGATAAAAGAGGTATTTGTGGGTGAAAAGGTCCTATTTGAAGGGGGAAACCTGGTATTTCTTGGAGAAGATGTGATATATTTGGGAGAAATGTGGCATTTCTGGAAGAAACTGTCCTCTTTTGGGGATAAAAGAGGTATTTGTGGGTGAAAAGGTCCTATTTGAAGGGGGAAACCTGTTATTTCTTGGAGAAGATGTGATATATTTGGGAGAAATGTGGCATTTCTGGCAGAAACTGTCCTATTTTGGGGATAAAAGAATTTTTTGTGGGTGAAAAGGTCCTAATTCAAGGGGAAAACCTGGTATTTCTTGGAGAAGATGTGATATGTTTGGGAGAAATGTGGCCTTTCTGGCAGAAACTGTCCTATTTTGGGGATAAAAGTGGTATTTGTGGGTGAAAAGGTCCTATTTGAAGGGGGAAACGTGGTATTTCTTGTAGAAGATGTGATATATTTGGGAGAAATGTGGCATGTCAGGAAGAAACTGTCCTATTTGGGGGGAAAGGGCTGGTATTTGTGGGAGAAAAGGTCCTCTTTTAGGAGGAATCCTGGTATTTCTTGGAGAAGATGTGATATATTTGGGAGAAATGTGGCATTTCTGGAAGAAACTGTCCTATTTGAGGGATAAAAGAGGTATTTGTGGGTTAAAGGGTCGTATTTGAAGGGGGAAACCTGGTATTTCTTGGAGAAGATGTGATATATTTGTGAGAAATCAGGTATTTCTGGCAGAAACTGTCCTATTTTGGGGATAAAAGAATTTTTTTTGGGTGAAAAGGTCCTATTTGAAGGGGGAAAGCTGGTAATTCTATGAGAAGATGTGATATGTTTGGGAGAAATGTGGCATTTCTGGAAGAAACTGTCCTCTTTTGGGGATAAAAGAGGTATTTGTGGGTGAAAAGGTCCTATTTGAAGGGGGAAACGTGGTATTTCTTGGAGAAGATGTGATATATTTGGGAGAAATGTGGCATTCCTGGAAGAAACTCTCCTCTTTTGGGGATAAAAGAGGTTATTTTGGGGAAAAGGTCCTATTTGAAGGGGGAAACGTGGTATTTCTTGGAGAAGATGTGATATATTTGGGAGAAATGTGGCATTTCTGGAAGAAACTGTCCTCTTATGGGGATAGAACAGGTATTTGTGGGTGAAAAGGTCCTATTTGAAGGGGAAAGCTGGTATTTCTTGGAGAAGATGTGATATATTTGGGAGAAATGTGGCATTTCTGGAAGAAACTGTCCTATTTGGGGGGAGAAGGGTGGTATTTGTGGGAGAAAATTTCCTATTTCAGGAGGAATCCTGGTATTTCTTGGAGGAGATGTGATATGTTTGGGAGAAATGTGGCATTTCTGGAAGAAACTGTCCTCTTTTGGGGATAAAAGAGGTATTTGTGGGTGAAAAGGTCCTATTTGAAGGGGGAAACCTGGCATTTCTTGGAGAAGATGTGATATATTTGGGAGAAATGTGGCATTTCTGGAAGAAACTGTCCTCTTTTGGGGATAAAAGAGGTATTTGTGGGTGAAAAGGTCCTATTTGAAGGGGGAAACCTGGTATTTCTTGGAGAAGATGTGATCTATTTGGGAGAAATGTGGCATTTCTGGAAGAAAATGTCCTCATTTGGGGATAAAACAGGTACTTGTGGGTCAAAAGGTCCTATTTGAAGTGGGAAACCTGGTATTTCTTGGAGAAGATGTGGTATATTTGGGAGAAATGTGGCATTTCTGGAAGAAACTGTCCTATTTTGGGGATAAAACAGGTATTTGTGGGAGAAAACGTTGTATTTGAAGGGGGAAACCTGTTATTTCTTGGAGAAGATGTGATATATTTGGGAGAAATGTGGCATGTCTGGAAGAAACTGTCCTATTTTGGGGATAAAAGAGGTATTTGTGGGTGAAAAGGTCCTATTTGAAGGGGGAAAGCTGGTATTTCTTGGAGAAGATGTGATCTATTTGGG
Organism: Lophura swinhoii; assembly: GCA_030408155.1. Lineage (NCBI taxonomy): Eukaryota > Metazoa > Chordata > Aves > Galliformes > Phasianidae > Lophura > Lophura swinhoii. The sequence continues at coordinate 22,741,031 of JASCYN010000149.1, read as the reverse complement.
AGAAATGCGGCATTTCTGGATGAAACTGTCCTCTTCTGGGGATAAAAGAGGTATTTGTGGGTGATAAGGTCCTATTTGAAGGGGGAACCCTGGTATTTCTTGGAGAAGATGTGATCTATTTGGGAGAAATGTGGCATTTCTGGAAGAAACTGTCCTATTTTGGGGATAAAACAGGTATTTGTGGGTGAAAAGGTCCTATTTGAAGGGGGAAACCTGGTAATTCTTGGAGAAGAGGAGATCTATTTGGGAGAAATGTGGCATGTCTGGAAGAAAATGTCCAATTTGGGGGGAGATGGCTGGTAGTTTTCGGTGAGAAGGTCCTATTTCAGGAGGAATCCTGGCGTTTCTTGGAGAAGATGTGATGTATTTGGGAGAAATCTGGCCTTTCTGGAAGAAAATGTCCAATTTGGGGGAAGAAGGCTGGTAGTTTTGGGTGAGAAGGTCCTATTTCAGGATGAATCCAGGCATTTCTTGGAGAAGATGTGATCTATTTGGGAGAAATGTGGCATTTCTGGAAGAAACTGTCCTCTTTTGGGGATAAAAGAGGTATTAGTGGTTGAAAAGGTCCTATTTGAAGGGGGAAACCTGGTATTTCTTGGAGAAGATGATATATATTTGGGAGAAATGTGGCCTTTCTGGAAGAAACTGTCCACTTTTGGGGATAAAAGAGGTATTTCATGGAGAAAAGTTCCTAATTGAAGGGGGAAACCTGGTATTTCTTGGAGGAGTTGTGATATATTTGGGAGAAATGTGGCATTTCTGGAAGAAACTGTCCTCTTTTGGGGATAAAAGAGGTATTTGTGGGTGAAAAGGTCCTATTTGAAGGGGGAAACGTGGTATTTCTTGGAGAAGATGTGATATATTTGGGAGAAATGTGGCATGTCTGGAAGAAACTGTCCTATTTTGGGGATAAAAGAGGTATTTGTGGGTGAGAAGGTCCTATTTGAAGGGGGAACCCTGGTATTTCTTGGAGAAGATGTGATATATTTTGGAGAAATGTGGCATGTCTGGAAGAAACTGTCCTATTTTGGGGATAAAACAGGTATTTGTGGGTGAAAAGGTCCTATTTGAAGGGGGAAACCTGGTATTTCTTGGAGAAGATGTGATATATTTGGGAGAAATGTGGCATTTCTGGAAGAAACTGTCCTATATGGGGTGAGAAGGGTGGTATTTGTGGGTGAAAAGTTCCTATTTCAGGAGGAATCCTGGTATTTCTTGAAGGAGATGTGATATGTTTGGGAGAAATGTGGAATTTCCGGAAGAAACTGTCCTCTTTTGGGGATAAAAGAGGTATTTGTGGGTGAAAAGGTCCTATTTGAAGGGGGAAACCTGGTATTTCATGGAGAAGATGTGATATGTTTGGGAGAAATGTGCCATTTCTGGAAGAAATTGTCCTCTTTTGGGGATAAAAGAGGTATTTGTGGGTGAAATGGTCCTATTTGAAGGGGGAAAGCTGGTATTTCTTGGAGAAGATGTGATCTATTTGGGAGAAATGTGGCATGTCTGGAAGAAACTGTCCTCTTTTGGGGATAAAAGAGGTATTTGTGGGTGAAAAGGTCCTATTTGAAGGGGGAAACCTGGTATTTCTTGGAGAAGATGTGATATATTTGGGAGAAATGTGACATTTCTGGAAGAAAGTGTCCTGTTTTGGGGATAAAAAAGGTATTTGTGGGTGAAAAGGTCCTATTTGAAGGGGGAAAGCTGGTATTTCTTGGAGGAGATGTGATCTATTTGGTAGAAATGTGGCATTTCTGCAAGAAACTGTCCTATTTGGGGGAGAAGCCTGCTATTAGTGGGTGAAAAGTTCCAATTTGAAGGGGGAAAGCTGGTATTTCTTGGAGAAGATGTGATATATTTGGGAGAAATGTGGCATTTCTGGAAGAAACTGTCCTCTTTTGGGGATAAAAGAGGTATTTGTGGGCGAAAAGGTACTATTTGAAGGGGGAAACCTGGTATTTCTTGGAGAAGATGTGATATGTTTGGGAGAAATGTGGCATTTCTGGAAGAAACTGTCCTATTTGGGGGGAGAAGGCTGGTATTTGTGGGAGAAAAGGTCTTATTTGAAGGGGGAAAGCAGGTATTTCTTGGAGAAGATGTGATATATTTGGGAGAAATGTGGCATGTCTGGCAGAAACTGTCCTATTTGAGGGATAAAGAGGTATTTGTGGATGAAAAGGTCCTAATTCAAAGGGGAAACCTGGTATTTCTTGGAGAAGATGTGGTATATTTGGGAGAAATCAGGCATTTCTGGAACAAACTGTCCTCTTTTGGGGATAAAAGAATTTTTTGTGGGTGAAAAGGTCCTATTTGAAGGGGGAAACCTGGTATTTCTTGGAGAAGATGTGATATGTTCGGGAGAAATGTGGCCTCTCTGGCAGAAACTGTCCTATTTTGGGGATAAAAGAGGTATTTGTTGGTGATAAGGTCCTATTTGAAGGGGGAAACCTGGTATTTCTTGGAGAAGATGTGATATATTTGGGAGAAATGTGGCATGTCTGGAAGAAACTGTCCTGTTTTGGGGATAAAAGAGGTATTTGTGGGAGAAAAGGTCCTATTTGAAGGGGGAAACGTGGTATTTCTTGGAGAAGATGTGATATTTTTGGGAGAAATGTGGCCTTTCTGGAAGAAACTGTCCTCTTTTGGGGATAAAAGATGTATTTGTGGGTGAAAAGGTCCTATTTAAGGAGGAATCCTGGCATTTCTTGGATAAGATGTGATATATTTGGGAGAAATGTGGCATTTCTGGAAGAAACTGTCCTCTTATGGGGATAGAACAGGTATTTGTGGGTGAAAAGGTCCTATTTCCATGGGAAAACCTGGTATTTCTTGGAGAAGATGTGATCTATTTGGGAGAAATGTGGCATTTCCGGAAGAAACTGTCCTCTTTTGGGGATAAAAGAGGTATTAGTGGTTGAAAAGGTCCTATTTGAAGGGGGAAACCTGGTATTTCTTGGAGAAGATGTGATATATTTGGGAGAACTGTGGCATTTCTGGAAGAAAACGTCCTCTTTTGGGGATAAAACAGGTATTTCATGGAGAAAAGGTCCTAATTCAAGGGGGAAACCTGGTATTTCTTGGAGGAGTTGTGATATATTTGGGAGAAATGTGGCATTTCTGGAAGAAAATGTCCAATTTGAGGGATAAAAGAGGTATTTGTGGGAGAAAAGGTCCTATTTGAAGGGGGAAAGCTGGTATTTCTTGGAGAAGATGTGATTTATTTGGGAGAAATGTGGCATTTCTGGAAGAAAGTGTCCTGTTTTGTACATAAAACAGGTATTTGTGGGAGAAAAGGTCCTATTTGAAGGGGGAAAAGTGGTATTTCTTGGAGGAGATGTGATATATTTGGGAGAAATGTGGCATGTCTGGAAGAAACTGTCCTGTTTTGGGGATAAAAGAGGTATTTGTGGGTGAAAAGGTCCTATTTGAAGGGGGAAACCTGGTATTTCTTGGAGAAGATGTGATCTATTTGGGAGAAATGTGGCATTTCTGGAAGAAACTGTCCTATTTGGGGGGAAGAAGTCTGCTATTAGTGGGTGAAAAGGTCCTATTTGAAGGGGGAAAGCTGGTATTTCTTGGAGAAGATGTGATATATTTGGGAGAAATGTGGAATTTCTGGAAGAAACTGTCCTCTTTTGGGGATAAAAGAGGTATTTGTGGGTGAAAAGGTCCTATTTGAAGGGGGAAAGCTGGTATTTCTTGGAGAAGATGTGATATGTTTGGGAGAAATGTGGCATTTCTGGAAGAAACTGTCCTGTTTGGGGGGAGAAGGCTGGTATTTGTGGGAGAAAAGGTCCTATTTCAGGAGGAATCCTGGTATTTCTTGGAGAAGATGTGATATATTTGGGAGAAATGTGGCATGTCTTGAAGAAACTGACCTATTTGAGGGATAAAAGAGGTATTTGTGGTTGAAAAGGTCCTATTTGAAGGGGGAAACCTGGTATTTCTTGGAGAAGATGTGATATATTTGGGAAAAATCAGGCATTTCTGGCAGAAACTGTCCTATTTTGGGTATAAAAGAATTTTTTGTGGGTGAAAAGGTCCTATTTGAAGGGGGAAACCTGGTATTTCTTGGAGAAGATGTGATATGTTTGGGAGAAATGTGGCATGTCAGGAAGAAACTGTCCTACTTTTGGGATGAAACAGGTATTTTTGGGTGAAAAGGTCCTATTTGAAGGGGGAAATCTGGTATTTCATGGAGAAAATATGGTATATTTGGGAGAAATATGGCATGTATGGCAGAAACTGTCCTATTTTGGGGGTAAAAGAGGTATTTGTGGGTGAAACGGTCCTATTTGAAGGGGGAAAGCTGGTATTTCTTGGAGAAGAAGTGATATATTTGGGAGAAATGTGGCCTTACTGGAAGAAACTGTTCTATTTTGGGGAATAAAAGAGGTAAAACTACCAGCTTTCCCCCTTCAAATAGGACCTTTTCACCCACAAATACCTCTTTTATCACTCAAATAGGACATTTTCTTCCAGAAAGGCCACATTTCTCCCATATATATCACATCTTCTCCATGAAATACCAGGGTTCCCCCTTCAAATAGGACCTTTTCGCCCAAAAATTCCTCATTTATCCCCCAAATAGGACAGTTTCTTCCAGAAATGCCACATTTCTCCCAAACATATCACATCTCCTCCAAGAAATACCAGGATTCCTCCTGAAATAGGACCTTTTCTCCCACAAAAACAAGCCTTTTCCCCCCAAAAGAGGACAGTTTCTTCCAGAAATGCCACATTTCTCCCAAACATATCACATCTTCTCCAAGAAATACCAGGTTTCCCCCTTCAAATAGGACCTTTTCACCCACAAATACCTCTTTTATCCCCAAAAGAGGACAGTTTCTTCCAGAAATGCCACATTTCTCCCAAATATATCACATCTTCTCCAAGAAATACCAGGTTTCCCCCTTCAAATAGGACCTTTTCACCCACAAATATCTCTTTGATCCCCAAAATACGACAGTTTCTTCCAGAAATGCCGCATTTCTCCCACATATATCACATCTCCTGGAAGAACATCCCGCTTTACCCCTTGACATAGGACCTTTTCTCCCACAAATACCTCTTTTATCCCCAAAAGAGGACAGTTTCTTCCAGAAATGCCACATTTCTCCCAAATACATCACATCTTCTCCAAGAAATACCAGGTTTCCCCCTTCAAATAGGACCTTTTCACCCACAAATACCTGTTTTATCCCCAAAATAGAACAGTTTCTTCCGGACATGCCACATTTCTCCCAAATATATCACATCTTCTCCAAGAAATACCAGCTTTCCCCCTTCAAATACGACCTTTTCACCCACAAATACCACTTTTATCCCCAAAAGAGGACAGTTTCTGCCAGAAAGGCCACGTTTCTCCCAAACATATCACATCTTCTCCAAGAAATACCAGGTTTCCCCCTTCAAATAGGACCTTTTCACCCACAAATACCTCTTTTATCCCCAAAAGAGGACAGTTTCTTCCATAAATGCTGATTTCTCCCAAATATATCACATCTTCTCCAAGAAATACCAGGTTTCCCCCTTCAAATAGGACCTTTTCACCCACAAATACCTCTTTTATCCCCAAAAGAGGACAGTTTCTGCCAGAAATGCCAGGTTTCTCCCAAATATATCACATCTTCTCCAAGAAATACCACGTTTCCCCCTTCAAATAGGACCTTTTCACCCACTAATACCTCTTTTATCCCCAAAAGAGGACAATTTCTTCCAGAAATGCCACATTACTCCCAAATAGATCACATCTTCTCCAAGAAATACCAGGTTTTCCCCTTCAGATAGGACCTTTTCACCCACAAATACCTCTTTTATTCCCAAAATAGGACAGTTTCTTCCAGAAATGCCACATTTCTCCCAAACATATCACATCTTCTCCAAGAAATACCAGGATTCCTCCTGAAATAGGACCTTTTAACCTACAAATACCTGTTGTATCCCCAAAAGAGGACTGTTTCTTCCAGAAATGCCAGGTTTCTCTAAATATAACACATCTTCTCCAAGAAATACCAGGTTTCCCCCTAGAAATAGGACCTTTTCACCCACAAATACCTCTTTTATCCCCAAAATAGGACAGTTTCTGCCAGAAAGGCCACATTTCTCCCAAATAGATCACATCTTCTCCAAGAAATACCAGCTTTCCCCCTTCAAATAGGACCTTTTCACCCACAAATACCTCTTTTATCCCCAAAAGAGGACAGTTTCTTCCAGACATGCCACATTTCTCCGAAACATATCACATATTCTCCAAGAAATACCAGGTTTCCCCCTTCAAATAGGACCTTTTCACCCACAAATACCTCTTTTATCTCCAAAAGCGGACAGTTTCTTCCAGACATGCCACATTTCTCCCAAACATATCACATCTTCTCCAAGAAATACCAGGTTTCCTCCATGAAATAGGAACTTTTCACCCACAAATACCTCTTGAATCCCCAAAAGAGGACAGTTTCTTCCAGAAATGCCACATTTCTACCAAATATATCACATCTTCTCCAAGAAAGAACACGTTTCCCCCTTCAAATAGGACCTTTTCTCCCACAAATACCTCTTTTATCCCCAAAAGAGGACAGTTTCTTCCAGAAATGCCACATTTCTCCCAAATAGATCACATCTTCTCCAAGAAATGCCAGGTTTCCCCCTTGAAATAGGACCTTTTCAACCACAAATACCTCTTTTATCCCCAAAATAGGACAGTTTCTTCCAGAAAGGCCATATTTCTCCCAAATATATCACATGTCCTGCAAGAACATCCAGCTTTCCCCCTTCAAATAGGACCTTTTCTCCCACAAATACCTCTTTTATCCCCATAAGAGGACAGTTTCTTCCAGAAAGGCCAGATTTCTCCCAAACATATCACATCTTCTCAAAGCAATACCAGCTTTCCCCTTCAAATAGGAACTTTTCACCCACAAATACCTCTTTTATCCCCAAAAGAGGACAGATTCTTCCAGATATGCCAGATTTCTCCCAAATATATCACATCTTCTCTAAGAAATAACGGGTTTACCCCTGGAAATAGGAACTTTTCATCCACAAATACCTCTTTAATCCCTCTAATTGGTCATTTTCTTCCAGAAATGCCAGATTTCTCCCAAATATATCACATCTTCTCCAAGAAATACCAGGTTTCCCCCTTCAAATAGGACCTTTTCACCCACAAATACCTCTTTTATCCCCAAAAGAGGACAGTTTCTTCCAGAAATGCCACATTTCTCCCAAATACATCACATCTTCTCCAAGAAATACCAGGTTTCCCCCTTCAAATAGGACCTTTTCACCCACAAATACCTCTTTTACCCCAAAAGAGCTCGGTTTCTTCCAGAAATGCCACATTTATCCCAAATATATCACATCTTCTCCAAGAAATACCAGGTTTCCCCCTTCAAATAGGACCTTTTCACCCACAAATACCTCTTTTATCCCCAAAATAGGACAGTTTCTTCCAGACATGCCACATTTCTCCCAAATATATCACATCTTCTCCAAGAAATACCAGGTTTCCCCCTTCAAATAGGACCTTATCACCCACAAATACCTCTTTTATCCCCAAAAGAGGACAGTTTCTTCCAGAAATGCCACATTTCTCCCAAATAGTTCACATCTTCTCCAAGAAATACCACGTTTCCCCCTGGAAATAGGACCTTATCACCCACAAATACCTCTTTTATCCCCAAAATAGGACAGTTTCTTCCAGACATGCCACATTTCTCCCAAATAGATCACATCTTCTCCAAGAAATACCAGCTTTCCTCCTTCAAATAGGACCTTTTTACCCACAAATATCACTTTTATCCCCAAAATAGGATATTTTCTTCCAGAAATGCCACATTTCTCCCAAATATATCACATCTTCTCCAAGAAATACCAGCTTTCCCCCTTCAAATAGGACCTTTTCACCCACAAATACCTCTTTTATCCCCAAAACAGGACAGTTTCTTCCAGAAATGCCACATTTCTCCCAAATATATCACATCTTCTCCAAGAAATAACACGATTCCCCCTTCAAATAGGACATTTTCACCCACAAATACCTCTTTTATCCCCAAAAGAGGACAGTTTCTTCCAGAAATGCCACATTTCTCCCAAATATATCACATCTCCTCCAAGAAATACCAGCTTTCCCCCTTCAAATAGGACCTTCTCACCCACAAATACCTCTTTTATCCCCAAAAGAGGACAGTTTCTTCCAGAAATGCCACATTTCTCCCAAATATATCACATCTTCTCCAAGAAATACCAGGTTTCCCCCTAGAAATAGGACCTTATCACCAACAAATACCTCTTTTATCCCCAAAATAGGAAAGTTTCTTCCAGAAATGCCACATTTCACCCAAATAGATCACATCTTCTCCAAGAAATACCAGCTTTTCTCCTTCAAATAGGACCTTTTCACCCACAAATACCTCTTTTATCCCCAAAAGAGGACAGTTTCTTCCAGAAATGCCACATTTCTCCCAAATATATCACATCTTCTCCAAGAAATACCAGCTTTCCCCCTTCAAATAGGACCTTTTCACCCACAGATACCTGTTTTATCCCCAAAAGAGGACAGTTTCTTCCAGAAAGGCCAGATTTCTCCCAAATATATCACATCTTCTCCAAGAAATAACAGGTTTCCCCCTTCAAATAGGAACTTTTCACCCACAAATACCTCTTTTATCCCCAAAAGAGGACAGATTCTTCCAGACATGCCAGATTTCTCCCAAATATATCACATCTTCTCTAAGAAATAACTGGTTTACCCCTGGAAATAGGAACTTTTCACCCACAAATACCTCTTTTATCCCTCAAATTGGACAGTTTCTTCCAGAAATGCCAGATTTCTCCCAAATATATTAAATCTTCTCCAAGAAATACCAGGTTTCCCCCTTCCAATAGGACCTTTTCACCCACAAATACCTCTTTTATCCCCAAAAGAGGACAGTTTCTTCCAGAAATGCCACATTTCTCCCAAATAGATCACATCTTCTCCAAGAAATACCAGGGTTCCCCCTTCAAATAGGACCTTTTCACCCACACATACCTCTTTCACCCCAAAAGAGCTCGGTTTCTTCCAGAAATGCCACATTGATCCCAAATATATCACATCTTCTCCAAGAAATACCAGCTTTCCCCCTTCAAATAGGACCTTTTCACCTACAAATACTTGTTTCATCCCCAAAATAGGACATTTTCTTCCAGAAAGGCCATATTTCTCCCAAATATATCTCATCTTCTCCAAGCAATACCAGGTTTCCCCCTTCAAATAGGACCTTTTCACCCACAAATACCTCTTTTATCCCCAAAAGAGCACAGTTTCTTCAAGAAATGCCACATTTCTCCCAAATAGATCACATCTCCTCCAAGAAATACCAGGTTTCCCCCTTCAAATAGGATCTTTTCACCCACAAATACCTCTTTTATCCCCAAAAGAGGACAGTTTCTTCCAGAAAGGCCATATTTCTCCCTAATATACCGCATCTTCTCCAAGAAATAAAACGTTTCTCCCTGGAAATAGGACCTTTTCACCCATAAATACCTGTTCTATCCCCATAAGAGGACAGTTTCTTCCAGAAATGCCACATTTCTCCCAAATAGATCACATCTTCTCCAAGAAATACCAGGGTTCCCCCTTCAAATAGGACCTTTTCACCCACAAATACCTCTTTTATCCCCAAAAGAGGACAGTTTCTTCCAGAAATGCCACATTTCTCCCAAATAGATCACATCTTCTCCAAGAAATACCAGGTTTTCCCGTGGAAATAGGACCTTTTCACCCACAAATACCTCCTTTATCCCCAAAAGAGAACAGTTTCTTCCAGAAATGCCACATTTCTCCCAAACATATCACATCTTCTCCAAGAAATACCAGGTTTCCCCCTTCAAATAGGACCTTTTCACCCACAAATACCTCTTTTATCCCCAAAAGAGGACAGTTTCTTCAAGAAATGCCACATTTCTCCCAAATATATCACATCTTCTCCGAGAAATACCACGTTTCCCCCTTCAAATAGGACCTTTTCACCCACAAATACCTCTTTTATCCCCAAAATAGGACATTTTCTTCCAGAAAGGCCACATTTCTCCCAAATATATCACATCTTCTCCAAGAAATACCAGCTTTCCCCCTTCAAATAGGACCTTTTCACCCACAAATACCTCTTTTATCCCTCTAATAGGACATTTTCTTCCAGAAATGCCACATTTCTCCCAAATATATCACAACTCCTCCAAGAAATACCAGGTTTCCCCCTTCAAATAGGACCTTTTCACCCACAAATACCTCTTTTATCCCCAAAAGAGGACATTTTCTTCCAGAAATGCCACATTTCTCCCAAACATATCACATCTTCTCCAAGAAATACCAGGGTTCCCCCTTCAAATAGGACCTTTTCAACCACTAATACCTCTTTTATCCCCAAAAGAGGACAGTTTCTTCCAGAAAGGCCACATTTCTCCCAAATATATCGCATCTTCTCCAAATAATGCCAGGATTCCTCCTGAAATAGGACCTTCTCACCCAAAACTACCAGCCTTCTCCCCCCAAATTGAACATTTTCTTCCAGAAAGGGCACATTTCTCCCAAATAGATCACATCTTCTCCGAGAAATACCAGCTTTCCCCCTTCAAATAGGACCTTTTCACCCACAAATACCTCTTTTATCTCCCAAATAGGACAGTTTCTTCCAGACATGCCACATTTCTCCCAAATATATCACATCTTCTCCAAGAAATACCAGCTTTCCCCCTTCAAATAGGACCTTTTCACCCACAAATACCTCTTTTATCCCCAAAATAGGACAGTTTCTTCCAGAAATGCCACATTTCTCCCAAATATATCACATCTCTTGCAAGAACTACCGGCTTTCCCCCTTCAAATAGGACCTTTTCACCCAAAAATACCTCTTTTATCCCCAAAATAGGACAGTTTCTTCCAGAAATGCCACATTTCTCCCAAATAGATCATATCTTCTCCAAGAAATACCAGCTTTACCCCTTCAAATAGGACCTTATCACCCACAAATACCTCTTTTATCCCCAAAAGAGGACAGTTTCTTCCAGACATGCCACATTTCTCCCAAATAGATCACATCTTCTCCAAGAAATACCAGCTTTACCCCTTCAAATAGGACCTTATCACCCACAAATACCTCTTTTATCCCCAGAAGAGGACAGTTTCTTCCAGGAATGCCACATTTCTCCCAAATATATCACATCTTATCCAAGAAATAACAGGTTTCCCCCTTCAAATACAAGGTTTTCACCCACAAATACCTCTTTTATCCCCAAAAGAGGACAGTTTCTTCCAGAAATGCCACATTTCTCCCAAATATACCACATCTTCTCCAAGAAATACCAGCTTTCCCCCTTCAAATAGGACCTTTTCACCCACAAATACCTCTTTTATCCCCAAAAGAGGACAGTTTCTTCCAGACATGCCACATTTCTCCCAAATATATCACATCTTCTCCAAGAAATACCACCTTTCCCCCTTCAAATAGGACCTTTTCACCCACAAATACCTGTTTTATCCCCAAAAGAGGTCAGTTTCTTCCAGAAATGCCACAGTTCTCCCAAATATATCACATCTTCTCCAAGAAATACCAGGTTTCCCCCTTCAAATAGGAAATTTTCACCCACAAATACCTCTTTTATCCCCAAAAGAGGACAGTTTCTTCCAGAAATGCCAGATTTCTCCCAAATAGATCACATCTTCTCCAAGAAATACCAGGTTTCCCCCTTCAAATTGGACCTTTTCACCCACAAATACCTCTTTTATCCCCAAAAGAGGACAGTTTCTTCCAGAAAGGCCACATTTCTCCCAAACATATCACATCTCCTCCAAGAAATACTAGCATTCCTCCTGAAATAGGACCTTTTCAGCCACAAGTACCAGCCTTCTCCCCCCAAATAGGACATTTTCTTCCAGACATGCCACATTTCTCCCAAATATATCACATCTTCTCCAAGAAATACCAGCTTTCCCCCTTCAAATAGGACCTTTTCACCCACACATATCTCTTTTATCCCCAAAAGAGGACAGTTTCTTCCAGAAATGCCACATTTCTCCCAAATAGATCACATCTTCTCCAAGAAATACCAGGTTTCCCCCTTCAAATAGGACCTTTTCACCCACAAATACCTCTTTTATCCCCAAAAGAGGACAGTTTCTTCCAGACATGCCACATTTCTCCCAAATATATCACATCTTCTCCAAGAAATACCAGCTTTCCCCCTTCAAATAGGACATTTTCACCCACAAATACCTCTTTTATCCCCAAAATAGGACAGTTTCTTCCAGAAATGCCACATTTCTCCCAAATATATCACATCTTCTCCAAGAAATACCAGGATTCCTCCTGAAATAGGACCTTCTCACCCAAAACTACCAGCCTTCTCCCCACAAATTGGACAGTTTCTTCCAGAAATGCCACATTTCTCCCAAATATATCACATCTTCTCCAAGAAATACCACTGTTCCCCCTTCAAATAGGACCTTTTCTCCAACAAATACCTCTTTTATCCCCAAAATAGGACAGTTTCTTCCAGAAAGGCCACATTTCTCCCAAATATATCACATCTTCTCCAAGAAATACCAGGTTTCCCCCTTCAAATAGGACCTTTTCACCCACAAATACCTCTTTTATCCCCAAAATAGGACAGTTTCTTCCAGAAATGCCACATTTCTCCCAAATATATCACATCTTCTCCAAGAAATACCGGGGTTCCCCCTTCAAATAGGACCTTATCACCTACAAATACCTCTTTTATCCCCAAAAGAGGACAGTTTCTTCCAGAAAGGCCACATTTCTCCCAAATATATCACATCTTCTCCAAGATATACCGGGGTTCCCCCTTCAAATAGGACCTTATCACCCACAAATACCTCTTTTATCTCCAAAAGAGGACAGTTTCTTCCAGAAATGCCAGATTTCTCCCAAATATATCACATCTTCTCCAAGAAATAACAGGTTTCCCCCTTCAAATACAACGTTTTCACCCACAAATACCTCTTTTATCCCCAAAAGAGGACAGTTTCTTCCAGAAATGCCTGATTTCTCCCAAATATACCACATCTTCTCCAAGAAATACCACGTTTCCCCCTTCAAATAGGACCTTTTCACCCACAAATACCTCTTTTATCCCCAAAAGAGGACAGTTTCTTCCAGACATGCCACATTTCTCCCAAATAGATCACATCTTCTCCAAGAAATACCAGGTTTCCCCCTTCAAATAGGACCTTTTCACCCACAAATACCTCTTTTATCCCCAAAAGAGGACAGTTTCTTCCAGAAATGCCACATTTCTCCCAAATAGATCACATCTTCTCCAAGAAATACCAGGGTTCCCCCTTCAAATAGGACCTTATCACCCACAAATACCTCTTTTATCCCCAAAAGAGGACAGTTTCTTCCAGACATGCCACATTTCTCCCAAATATATCACATCTTCTCCAAGAAATGCCAGGATTCCTCCTGAAATAGGACCTTCTCACCCACTAATACCAGGCTTCTCCCCACAAATTGGACAGTTTCTTCCAGAAATGCCTCATTTCTCCCAAACATATCACATCTCCTCCAAGAAATACCAGGTTTCCCCCTCGAAATAGGACCTTTTCTCCCACAAGTACCAGCCTTCTCCCCCCAAATTGGACATTTTCTTCCAGACATGCCACATTTCTCCCAAATATATCACATCTTCTCCAAGAAATACCAGCTTTCCCCCTTCAAATAGGACCTTTTCAACCACAAATACCTGTTTTATGCCCAAAATACGACAGTTTCTTCCAGAAATGCCACATTTCTCCCAAATAGATCACATCTTCTCCAAGAAATACCAGGTTTCCCCCTTCAAATAGTATCTTTTCAACCACTAATACCTCTTTTATCCCCAAAAGAGGACAGTTTCGTCCAGACATGCCACATTTCTCCCAAATATATCACATCTTCTCCAAGAAATGCCAGGATTCCTCCTGAAATAGGACCTTCTCACCCAAAACTTCCAGCCTTCTCCCCCCAAATTGGACATTTTCTTCCAGAAATGCAACATTTCTCCCAAATATATCATATCTTCTCCAAGAAATACCAGGATTACCCCTGAAATAGGACCTTCTCACCCAAAACTACCAGCCTTCTCCCCCCAAATTGGACATTTTTTTCCAGAAAGGCCACATTTCTCCCAAATAGATCACATCTTCTCCAAGAAATACCAGGTTTCCCCCTTCAAATAGGACCTTTTCAACCACAAATACCTGTTTTATCCCTCAAATTGAACATATTCTTCCAGAAATGCCAGATTTCTCCCAAATATTTCACATCTTCTCCAAGATATACCACGTTTCCCCCTTCAAATAGGACCTTTTCACACACAAATACCTGTTTTATCCCCAAAATAGGACAGTTTCTTCCAGAAATGCCACAGTTCTCCCAAATATATCACATCTTCTCCAAGAAATACCAGGTTTCCCCCTTCAAATAGGAAATTTTCACCCACAAATACCTCTTTTATCCCCAAAAGAGGACAGTTTCTTCCAGAAATGCCAGATTTCTCCCAAATAGATCACATCTTCTCCAAGAAATACCAGCTTTCCCCGTTCAAATAGGACCTTTTCACACACAAATACCTGTTTTATCCCCAAAAGAGGACAGTTTCTTCCAGAAAGGCCACATTTCTCCCAAACATATCACATCTCCTCCAAGAAATACTAGGATTCCTCCTGAAATAGGACCTTTTCTGCCACAAGTACCAGCCTTCTCCCCCCAAATAGGACATTTTCTTCCAGACATGTCACATTTCTCCCAAATATATCACATCTTCTCCAAGAAATACCACGTTTCCCCCTTCAAATAGGACCTTTTCACCCACACATACCTCTTTTATCCCCAAATGAGGACAGTTTCTTCCAGAAATGCCACATTTCTCCCAAATATATCACATCTTCTCCAAGAAATAACACGATTCCCCCTTCAAATAGGACATTTTCACCCACAAATACCTCTTTTATCCCCAAAAGAGGACAGTTTCTTCCAGAAATGCCAGATTTCTCCCAAATAGAACACATCTTCTCCAAGAAATACCAGGTTTCCCCCTTCAAATACAACGTTTTCACCCACAAATACCTGTTTTATCCCCAAAAGAGGACAGTTTCTTCCAGAAATGCCTGATTTCTCCCAAATATACCACATCTTCTCCAAGAAATACCACGTTTCCCCCTTCAAATAAGACCTTTTCACCCACAAATACCTGTTTTATCCCCAAAAGAGGACAGTTTCTTCCAGAAATGCCACATTTCTCCCAAATATATCACATCTTCTCCAAGAAATACCAGGAGTCCTCCTGAAATAGGACCTTCTCACCCTCTAATACCAGGCTTCTCCCCACAAATTGGACAGTTTCTTCCAGAAATGCCTCATTTCTCCCAAATATATCACATCTTCTCCAAGAAATACCAGGTTTCCCCCTTGAATTAGGACCTTTTCTCCATGAAATACCTCTTTTATCCCCAAAAGAGGACATTTTCTTCCAGAAATGCCACATTTCTCCCAAATATATCACATCTTCTCCAAGAAATGCCAGGATTCCCCCTTCAAATAGGACCTATTCTACCACAAATACCTCTTTTATCCCCAAAAGAGGACAGTTTCTTCCAGAAATGCCACATTTCTCCCAAATAGATCACATCTTCTCCAAGAAATACCAGGTTTCCCCCTTCAAATAGGACCTTTTCTCCATGAAATACCTCTTTTATCCCCAAAAGAGGACATTTTCTTCCATAAAGGCCACATTTCTCCCAAATAGATCACATCTTCTCCAAGAAATACCAGGTTTCCCCCTGGAAATAGGATCTTTTCAACCACTAATACCTCTTTTATCCCCAAAAGAGGACAGTTTCTTCCGGAAAGGCCACATTTCTCCCAAATATATCACATCTTCTCCAAGAAATGCCAGGATTCCTCCTGAAATAGGACCTTCTCACCCAAAACTACCAGCCTTCTCCCCCCAAATTGGACATTTTCTTCCAGAAATGCCACATTTCTCCCAAATATATCATATCTTCTCCAAGAAATCCCAGGATTCCTCCTGAAATAGGACCTTCTCACCCAAAACTACCAGCCTTCTCCCCCCAAATTGGACATTTTCTTCCAGAAAGGCCACATTTCTCCCAAATAGATCACATCTTCTCCAAGAAATACCAGCTTTCCCCCTTCAAATAGGACCTTTTCTCCCACAAATACCTCTTTTATCCCCAAAAGAGGACAGTTTCTTCCAGAAAGGCCACATTTCTCCCAAATAGATCACATCTTCTCCAAGAAATACCAGGTTTCCCACTTCAAATAGGACCTTTTCACCCACAAATACCTGTTTTATCCCCAAAATAGGGCAGTTTCTTCCACACATGCCACATTTCTCCCAAATATATCACATCTTCTCCAAGAAATACCGGGGTTCCCCCTTCAAATAGGACCTTATCACCCACAAATACCTCTTTTATCCCCAAAACAGGACAGTTTCTTCCAGAAATGCCACATTTCTCCCAAATATATCACATCTTCTCCAAGAAATAACACGATTCCCCCTTCAAATAGGACATTTTCACCCACAAATACCTCTTTTATCCCCAAAAGAGGACAGTTTCTTCCAGAAATGCCAGATTTCTCCCAAATAGATCACATCTTCTCCAAGAAATAACAGGTTTCCCCCTTCAAATACAACGTTTTCACCCACAAATACCTCTTTTATCCCCAAAAGAGGACAGTTTCTTCAAGAAATGCCACATTTCTCCCAAATATATCACATCTTCTCCAAGAAATAACAGGTTTCCCCCTTCAAATAGGACCTTTTCACCCACAAATACCTCTTTTATCCCCAAAAGAGGACAGTTTCTTATATAAAGTCCACATTTCTCCAAATATATCACATCTTCTCCAAGAAATACCAGGATTCCTCCTGAAATAGGACCTTCTCACTCACTAATACCTCTTTTATCCCTCAAATAGGACAGTTTCTTCCAGAAATGCCACATTTCTCCCAAATATATCACATCTTCTCCAAGAAATACCAGGTTTCCCCCTTGAATTAGGACCTTTTCTCCATGAAATACCTCTTTTATCCCCAAAAGAGGACATTTTCTTCAAGAAATGCCACATTTCTCCCAAATAGATCACATCTTCTCCAAGAAATGCCAGGATTCCCCCTTCAAATAGGACCTATTCTACCACTAATACCTCTTTTATCCCCAAAAGAGGACAGTTTCTTCCAGAAAGGCCACATTTCTCCCAAATATATCACATCTTCTCCAAGAAATGCCAGGATTCCTCCTGAAATAGGACCTTCTCACCCAAAACTACCAGCCTTCTCCCCCCAAATTGGACATTTTCTTCCAGAAATGCCACATTTCTCCCAAACATATCACATCTTCTCCATGAAATACCAGGATTCCTCCTGAAATAGGACCTTCTCACCCAAAACTACCAGCCTTCTCCCCCCAAATTGGACATTTTCTTCCAGACATGCCACATTACTCCCAAATAGATCACATCTTCTCCAAGAAATACCAGCTTTCCCCCTTCAAATAGGACCTTTTCTCCCACAAATACCTCTTTTATACCCAAAAGAGGACAGACTACCAGCCTTCTCCCCCCAAATTGGACATTTTCTTCCAGAAAGGCCACATTTCTCCCAAATAGATCACATCTTCTCCAAGAAATACCAGGGTTCCCCCTTCAAATAGGACCTTTTCTCCCACAAATACCTCTTTTATCCCCAAAAGAGGACAGCTTCTTCAAGAAATGCCACAGTTCTCCCAAATATATCACATCTTCTCCAAGAAATACCGGGGTTCCCCCTTCAAATAGGACCTTTTCTCCCACAAATACCTCTTTTATCCCCAAAAGAGGACAGTTTCTTCCAGAAATGCCACATTTCTCCACAATAGATCACATCTTCTCCAAGATATACCACGTTTCCCCCTTCAAATAGGACCTTTTCACCCACAAATACCTCTTTTATCTCCAAAGTAGAACAGTTTCTTCCAGACATGCCACATTTCTCCCAAATATATCACATCTTCTCCAAGAAATACCAGCTTTCCCCCTTCAAATACAACGTTTTCACCCACAAATACCTGTTTTATCCCCAAAAGAGGACAGCTTCTTCCAGAAATGCCACATTTCTCCCAAATATACCACATCTTCTCCAAGAAATACCACGTTTCCCCCTTCAAATAGGACCTTTTCACCCACAAATACCTGTTTTATCCCCAAAATAGGGCAGTTTCTTCCAGACATGCCACATTTCTCCCAAATATATCACATCTTCTCCAAGAAATACCAGGTTTCCCCCTCCAAATAGGACATGTTCACCCACAAATACCTCTTTTATCCCCAAAATAGGACAGTTTCTTCCAGAAATGCCACATTTCACCCAAATATATCACATCTTCTCCAAGAAATACCAGCTTTCCCCCTTCAAATAGGACCTTTTCAACCACAAATACCTGTTTTATGCCCAAAATACGACAGTTTCTTCCAGAAATGCCACATATCTCCCAAATAGATCACATCTTCACCAAGAAATACCACGTTTCCCCCTTCAAATAGGACCTTTTCTCCATGAAATACCTCTTTTATCCCCAAAAGAGGATATTTTCTTCCAGAAATGCCACATTTCTCCCAAATAGATCACATCTTCTCCAAGAAATACCAGGTATCCCCCTTCAAATAGGATCTTTTCAACCACTAATACCTCTTTTATCCCCAAAATAGGACAGTTTCTTCCGGAAAGGCCACATTTCTCCCAGATATATCACATCTTCTCCAAGAAATGCCAGGATTCCTCCTGAAATAGGACCTTCTCACCCAAAACTACCAGCCTTCTCCCCCCAAATTGGACATTTTCTTCCAGAAATGCCACATTTCTCCCAAATATATCATATCTTCTCCAAGAAATACCCGGTTTCCCCCTTCAAATAGGACCTTTTCACCCACACATACCTCTTTTATCCCCAAAATAGGACATTTTCTTCCAGAAATGCCACATTTCTCCCAAATATATCACATCTTCTCCAAGAAATACCACGTTTCCCCGTTCAAGTAGGACCTTTTCACCCACAAATACCTCTTTCATCCCCAAAAGAGGACAGCTTCTTCCAGACATGCCACATTTCTCCCAAATAGATCACATCTTCTCCAAGAAATACCGGGGTTCCCCCTTCAAATAGGACCTTATCACCCACAAATACCTCTTGTATCCCCAAAAGAGGACAGTTTCTTCCAGAAATGCCACATTTCTCCCAAATATATCACATCTTCTCCAAGAAATAACACGATTCCCCCTTCAAATAGGACATTTTCACCCACAAATACCTCTTTTATCCCCAAAAGAGGACAGTTTCTTCCAGGAATGCCAGATTTCTCCCAAATAGATCACATCTTCTCCAAGAAATAACAGGTTTCCCCCTTCAAATACAACGTTTTCACCCACAAATACCTCTTTTATCCCCAAAAGAGGACAGTTTCTTCCAGAAATGCCACATTTCTCCCAAATATACCACATCTTCTCCAAGAAATACCACGTTTCCCCCTTCAAATAGGACCTTTTCACCCACAAATACCTCTTTTATCCCCAAAAGAGGACAGTTTCTTCAAGAAATGCCACATTTCTCCCAAATACATCACATCTTCTCCAAGAAATAACAGGTTTCCCCCTTCAAATAGGACCTTTTCACCCACAAATACCACTTTTATCCCCAAAAGAGGACAGTTTCTTATAGAAAGGCCACATTTCTCCAAATATATCACATCTTCTCCAAGAAATACCAGGATTCCTCCTGAAATAGGACCTTTTCACCCACAAATACCTCTTTTATCCCTCAAATAGGACAGTTTCTTGCAGAAATGCCACATTTCTCCCAAATAGATCACATCTTCTCCAAGAAATACCAGGTTTCCCCCTTGAATTAGGACCTTTTCTCCATGAAATACCTCTTTTATCCCCAAAAGAGGACATTTTCTTCCAGAAATGCCACATTTCTCCCAAATAGATCACATCTTCTCCAAGAAATACCAGGTTTCCCCCTTCAAATAGGACCTTCTCACCCACTAATACCTCTTTTATCCCTCAAATAGGACAGTTTCTTCCAGAAATGCCACATTTCTCCCAAATATATCACATCTTCTCCAAGAAATGCCAGGATTCCTCCTGAAATAGGACCTTCTCACCCAAAACTACCAGCCTTCTCCCCCCAAATTGGACATTTTCTTCCAGAAATGCCACATTTCTCCCAAACATATCACATCTTCTCCAAGAAATACCAGGATTCCTCCTGAAATAGGACCTTCTCACCCAAAACTACCAGCCTTCTCCCCCCAAATTGGACATTTTCTTCCAGACATGCCACATTACTCCCAAATAGATCACATCTTCTCCAAGAAATACCAGCTTTCCCCCTTCAAATAGGACCTTTTCTCCCACAAATACCTCTTTTATCCCCAAAACAGGACAGTTTCTTCCAGAAAGGCCACATTACTCCCAAATAGATCACATCTTCTCCAAGAAATACCAGCTTTCCCCCTTCAAATAGGACCTTTTCTCCCACAAATACCTCTTTTATCCCCAAAACAGGACAGTTTCTTCCAGAAAGGCCACATTTCTCCCAAATATATCACATCTTCTCCAAGAAATACCTGGTTTCCCCCTTCAAATAGGACCTTTTCACCAACAAATACCTCTTTCATCCCCAAAACAGGACAGCTTCTTCCAGACATGCCACATTTCTCCCAAATAGATCACATCTTCTCCAAGAAATACCAGCTTTCCCCCTTCAAATAGGACCTTATCACCCACAAATACCTCTTTTATCCCCAAAAGAGGACAGTTTCTTCCAGACATGCCACATTTCTCCCAAATATATCACATCTTCTCCAAGAAATACCATGTTTCCCCCTTCAAATAGGACCTTTTCACCCACAAATACCTGCTTTATCCCCAAAATAGGACAGTTTCTTCCAGGAATGCCACATTTCTCCCAAATATATCACATCTTCTCCAAGAAATAACAGGTTTCCCCCTTCAAATACAACGTTTTCACCCACAAATAACTGTTTTATCCCCAAAAGAGGACAGTTTCTTCCAGAAATGCCACATTTCTCCCAAATATACCACATCTTCTCCATGAAATACCAGGTTTCCCCCTTCAAATAGGACCTTTTCACCCACAAATACCTGTTTTATGCCCAAAATACGACAGTTTCTTCCAGACATGCCACATTTCTCCCAAATATATCACATCTTCTCCAAGAAATAACAGGTTTCCCCCTTCAAATACAACGTTTTCACCCACAAATACCTGTTTTATCCCTCAAATTGAACATATTCTTCCATAAATGCCAGATTTCTCCCAAATATATCACATCTTCTCCAAGGTATACCAGGTTTCCCCCTTCAAATAGGAAATTTTCACCCACAAATACCTGTTTTATCCCCAAAATAGGACAGTTTCTTCCAGAAATGCCACATTTCTCCCAAATATATCACATCTTCTCCAAGAAATACCAGGTTTCCCCCTTCAAATAGGACCTTTTCACCATGAAATACCTCTTTTATCCCCAAAAGAGGACTGTTTCTTCCAGAAATGCCAGATTTCTCCCAAATAGATCACATCTTCTCCAAGAAATACCAGCTTTCCCCCTCGAAATAGGACCTTTTCACCCACAAATACCTGTTTTATCCCCAAAAGAGGACAGTTTCTTCCAGAAAGGCCACATTTCTCCCAAACATATCACATCTCCTCCAAGAAATACCGGGATTCCTCCTGAAATAGGACCTTTTCTCCCACAAGTACCAGCCTTCTCCCCCCAAATTGGACATTTTCTTCCAGACATGCCACATTTCTCCCAAATATATATCATCTTCTCCAAGAAATACCAGGTTTCCCCCTTCAAATAGGACCTTTTCACCATGAAATACCTCTTTTATCCCCAAAAGAGGACAGTGTCTTCCAGAAATGCCACATTTTTCCCAAATATATCACATCTTCTCCAAGAAATACAAGGATTCCTCCTGAAATAGGACCTTCTCACCCAAAACTACCAGCCTTCTCCCCCCAAATTGGACATTTTCTTCCAGAAATGCCACATTTCTCCCAAATAGATCACATCTTCTCCAAGAAATACCAGCTTTCCCCATTCAAATAGGACCTTTTCACCCACAAATACCTCTTTTATCCCCAAATTGGACATTTTCTTCCAGAAATGCCACATTTCTCCCAAATAGATCACATCTTCTCCAAGAAATACCAGCTTTCCCCCTTCAAATAGGACCTTTTCACCCACAAATACCTCTTTTATCCCCAAAAGAGGACAGTTTCTTCCAGAAATGCCACTTTTCTCCCAAATAGATCACATCTTCTCCAAGAAATACCAGGATTCCTCCTGAAATAGGACCTTCTCACCCACTAATACCAGGCTTCTCCCCACAAATTGGACAGTTTCTTCCAGAAATGCCTCATTTCTCCCAAATATATCACATCTTCTCCAAGAAATACCACGTTTCCCCCTCGAAATAGGACCTTTTCACCCACAAATACCTCTTTTATCCCCAAAATAGGACAGTTTCTTCCAGAAATGTCACATTTCTCCCAAATATATCACATCTTCTCCAAGAAATACCAGCTTTCCCCTGTCAAATAGGACCTTTTCAACCACAAATACCTGTTTTATGCCCAAAATACGACAGTTTCTTCCAGAAATGCCACATTTCTCCCAAATATATCACATCTTCTCCAAGAAATACCAGGTTTCCCCCTTCAAATAGAACCTTTTCTCCTTGAAATACCTCTTTTATCCCCAAAAGAGGATATTTTCTTCCAGAAATGCCACATTTCTCCCAAATAGATCACATCTTCTCCAAGAAATACCAGGTATCCCCCTGGAAATAGGATCTTTTCAGCCACTAATACCTCTTTTATCCCCAAAAGAGGACAGTTTCTTCCAGAAAGGCCACATTTCTCCCAAATATATCACATCTTCTCCAAGAAATACCAGGTTTCCCCCTTCAAATAGGACCTTTTCACCCACAAATACCTGTTTTATCCCCAAAAGAGGACAGCTTCTTCCAGACATGCCACATTTCTCCCAAATATATCACATCTTCTCCAAGAAATACCGGGGTTCCCCCTTCAAATAGGACCTTTTCACCATGAAATACCTCTTTTATCCCCAAAAGAGGACAGTTTCTTCCAGAAATGCCACATTTCTCCCAAATATATCACATCTTCTCCAAGAAATACCAGGATTCCTCCTGAAATAGGACCTTCTCACCCAAAACTACCAGCCTTCTCCCCCCAAATTGGACATTTTCTTCCAGACATGCCACATTTCTCCCAAATAGATCTCATCTTCTCCAAGAAATGCCAGGATTCCTCCTGAAATAGGACCTTCTCACCCACTAATACCAGGCTTCTCCCCACAAATTGGACAGTTTCTTCCAGAAATGCCTCATTTCTCCCAAATATATCACATCTTCTCCAAGAAATACCAGGTTTCCCCCTTCAAATAGGACCTTTTCACCCACAAATACCTCTTTTATCCCCAAAAGAGGACAGTTTCTTCCAGAAATGCCACATTTCTCCCAAATATATCACATCTTCTCCAAGAAATACCAGCTTTCCCCTGTCAAATAGGACCTTTTCAACCACAAATACCTGTTTTATGCCCAAAATACGACAGTTTCTTCCAGAAATGCCACATTTCTCCCAAATATATCACATCTTCTCCAAGAAATACCAGGTTTCCCCCTTCAAATAGGACCTTTTCTCCATGAAATACCTCTTTTATCCCCAAAAGAGGACAGTTTCTTCCAGAAATGCCACATTTCTCCCAAATATACCACATCTTCTCCATGAAATACCAGGTTTCCCCCTTCAAATAGGACCTTTTCACCCACAAATACCTGTTTTATGCCCAAAATACGACAGTTTCTTCCAGACATGCCACATTTCTACAAAATAGATCACATCTTCTCCAAGAAATAACAGGTTTCCCCCTTCAAATACAACGTTTTCACCCACAAATACCTGTTTTATCCCTCAAATTGAACATATTCTTCCATAAATGCCAGATTTCTCCCAAATATATCACATCTTCTCCAAGGTATACCACGTTTCCCCCTTCAAATAGGACCTTTTCACCCACAAATACCTGTTTTATCCCCAAAATAGGACAGTTTCTTCCAGAAATGCCACATTTCTCCCAAATAGATCATATCTTCTCCAAGAAATACCAGGTTTCCCCCTTCAAATAGGACCTTTTCACCATGAAATACCTCTTTTATCCCCAAAAGAGGACAGTTTCTTCCAGAAATGCCAGATTTCTCCCAAATAGATCACATCTTCTCCAAGAAATACCAGCTTTCCCCCTCGAAATAGGACCTTTTCACCCACAAATACCTGTTTTATCCCCAAAAGAGGACAGTTTCTTCCAGAAAGGCCACATTTCTCCCAAACATATCACATCTCCTCCAAGAAATACCAGGATTCCTCCTGAAATAGGACCTTTTCTCCCACAAGTACCAGCCTTCTCCCCCCAAATTGGACATTTTCTTCCAGACATGCCACATTTCTCCCAAATATATATCATCTTCTCCAAGAAATACCAGGTTTCCCCCTTCAAATAGGACCTTTTCACCATGAAATACCTCTTTTATCCCCAAAAGAGGACAGTTTCTTCCAGAAATGCCACATTTCTCCCAAATATATCACATCTTCTCCAAGAAATACAAGGATTCCTCCTGAAATAGGACCTTCTCACCCAAAACTACCAGCCTTCTCCCCCCAAATTGGACATTTTCTTCCAGAAATGCCACATTTCTCCCAAATAGATCACATCTTCTCCAAGAAATACCAGCTTTCCCCCTTCAAATAGGACCTTTTCACCCACAAATACCTCTTTTATCCCCAAATTGGACATTTTCTTCCAGAAATGCCACATTTCTCCCAAATAGATCACATCTTCTCCAAGAAATACCAGCTTTCCCCCTTCAAATAGGACCTTTTCACCCACAAATACCTCTTTTATCCCCAAAAGAGGACAGTTTCTTCCAGAAATGCCAGATTTCTCCCAAATAGATCACATCTTCTCCAAGAAATACCAGGATTCCTCCTGAAATAGGACCTTCTCACCCACTAATACCAGGCTTCTCCCCACAAATTGGACAGTTTCTTCCAGAAATGCCTCATTTCTCCCAAATATATCACATCTTCTCCAAGAAATACCACGTTTCCCCCTCGAAATAGGACCTTTTCACCCACAAATACCTCTTTTATCCCCAAAATAGGACAGTTTCTTCCAGAAATGCCACATTTCTCCCAAATAGATCACATCTTCTCCAAGAAATACCAGCTTTCCCCTGTCAAATAGGACCTTTTCAACCACAAATACCTGTTTTATGCCCAAAATACGACAGTTTCTTCCAGACATGCCACATTTCTCCCAAATATATCACATCTTCTCCAAGAAATACCACGTTTCCCCCTTCAAATAGAACCTTTTCTCCTTGAAATACCTCTTTTATCCCCAAAAGAGGATATTTTCTTCCAGAAATGCCACATTTCTCCCAAATAGATCACATCTTCTCCAAGAAATACCAGGTTTCCCCCTGGAAATAGGATCTTTTCAACCACTAATACCTCTTTTATCCCCAAAAGAGGACAGTTTCTTCCAGAAAGGCCACATTTCTCCCAAATAGATCACATCTTCTCCAAGAAATACCAGGTTTCCCCCTTCAAATAGGACCTTTTCACCCACAAATACCTCTTTTATCCCCAAAATAGGACAGCTTCTTCCAGACATGCCACATTTCTCCCAAATATATCACATCTTCTCCAAGAAATACCGGGGTTCCCCCTTCAAATAGGACCTTTTCACCATGAAATACCTCTTTTATCCCCAAAAGAGGACAGTTTCTTCCAGAAATGCCACATTTCTCCCAAATAGATCACATCTTCTCCAAGAAATACCAGCTTTCCCCCTTCAAATAGGACCTTTTCTCCCACAAATACCTCTTTTATCCCCAAAAGAGGACAGTTTCTTCCAGAAAGGCCACATTTCTCCCAAATAGATCACATCTTCTCCAAGAAATACCAGGTTTCCCACTTCAAATAGGACCTTTTCACCCACAAATACCTGTTTTATCCCCAAAATAGGACAGCTTCTTCCAGACATGCCACATTTCTCCCAAATAGATCACATCTTCTCCAAGAAATACCGGGGTTCCCCCTTCAAATAGGACCTTTTCACCCACAAATACCTCTTTTATCCCCAAAAGAGGACAGTTTCTTCAAGAAATGCCACATTTCTCCCAAATAGATCACATCTTCTCCAAGATATACCACGTTTCCCCCTTCAAATAGGACCTTTTCACGCACAAATACCTCTTTTCTCTCCAAAATAGGACAGTTTCTTCCAGAAATGGCAGATTTCTCCCAAATAGATCACATCTTCTCCAAGAATAAACAGGTTTCCCCCTTCTAATACAACGTTTTCACCCACAAATACCTGTTTTATCCCCAAAATTGGACAGTTTCTTCCAGAAATGCCTGATTTCTCCCAAATATACCACATCTTCTCCAAGAAATACCAGGTTTCCCCCTTCAAATAGGACCTTTTCACCCACAAATACCTCTTTTATCCCCAAAAGAGGACAGTTTCTTCCAGACATGCCACATTTCTCCCAAATAGATCACATCTTCTCCAAGAAATACCAGGTTTCCCCCTTCAAATAGGACCTTTTCACCCACAAATACCTCTTTGATCCCCAAAAGAGGACAGTTTCTTATAGAATGGCCACATTTCTCCCAAATATATCACATCTTCTCCAAGAAATACCAGGATTCCTCCTGAAATAGGACCTTTTCACCCACAAATACCTGTTTTATCCCCAAAAGAGGACAGTTTCTTCCAGAAATGCCACATTTCTCCCAAATATATCACATCTCCTCCAAGAAATACCAGAATTCCCCCTTCAAATAGGACCTTTTCTCCCACAAGTACCAGCCTTCTCCCCCCAAATTGGACATTTTCTTCCAGACATGCCACATTACTCCCAAATATATCACATCTTCTCCAAGAAATACCAGGTTTCCCCCTTCAAATAGGACCTTTTCACCATGAAATACCTCTTTTATCCCCAAAAGAGGACAGTTTCTTCCAGAAAGGCCACATTTCTCCCAAATATATCACATCTTCTCCAAGAAATGCCAGGATTCCTCCTGAAATAGGACCTTCTCACCCAAAACTACCAGCCTTCTCCCCCCAAATTGGACATTTTCTTCCAGAAAGGCCACATTTCTCCCAAATAGATCACATCTTCTCCAAGAAATACCAGGGTTCCCCCTTCAAATAGGACCTTTTCTCCCACAAATACCTCTTTTAAACCCAAAATAGGACAGTTTCTTCCAGAAAGGCCACATTTCTCCCAAATAGATCACATCTTCTCCAAGAAATACCAGCTTTCCCCCTTCAAATAGGACCTTTTCACCCACAAATACCTGTTTTATCCCCAAAAGAGGACAGCTTCTTCCAGACATGCCACTTTTCTCCCAAATATATCACATCTTCTCCAAGAAATACCGGGGTTCCCCCTTCAAATAGGACCTTATCACCCACAAATACCTCTTTTATCCCCAAAAGGGGACAGTTTCTTCCAGAAATGCCACATTTCTCCCAAATAGATCACATCTTCTCCAAGATATACCACGATTCCCCTTCAAATAGGACCTTTTCACCCACAAATACCTCTTTTATCTCCAAAATAGGACAGTTTCTTCCAGAAATGCCAGATTTCTCCCAAATATATCACATCTTCTCCAAGGAATACCACGTTTCCCCCTTCAAATAGGACCTTTTCTACCACAAATACCTCTTTTATCCCCAAAATAGGGCAGTTTCTTCCAGACATGCCACATTTCTCCCAAATAGAACGCATCTTCTCCAAGAAATACCAGCTTTCCCCCTTCAAATAGGACCTTTTCTCCATGAAATACCTCTTTTATCCCCAAAAGAGGACATTTTCTTCCAGAAATGCCACATTTCTCCCAAATAGATCACATCTTCTCCAAGAAATACCAGGATTCCTCCTGAAATAGGACCTTCTCAGCCACAAATACCTCTTTTATCTCCAAAAGAGCTCGGTTTCTTCCAGAAAGGCCACATTTCTCCCAAATATATCACATCTTCTCCAAGAAATACCAGGATTCCTCCTGAAATAGGACCTTCTCACCCAAAACTACCTGCTTTCTCCCCCAAATTGGACATTTTCTTCCAGACATGCCACATTTCTCCCAAATAGATCACATCTTCTCCAAGAAATACCAGGATTCCTCCTGAAATAGGACCTTCTCACCCACAACTACCAGCCTTCTCCACCCAAATTGGACATTTTCTTCCAGACATGCACATTTCTCCCAAATAGATCACATCTTCTCCAAGAAATACCAGCTTTCCCTGTCAAATAGGACCTTTTCAACCACAAATACCTCTTTTATCCCCAAAAGAGGACAGCTTCTTCCAGACATGCCACATTTCTCCCAATATATCACATCTTCTCCAAGAAATACCAGGTTCCCCCGTCAAATAGAACCTTTTCGACCACAAATACCTGTTTTATCCCTCAAATTGAACATATTCTTCAAGAAATGCCACCTTTCTCCCTAATAGATCACATCTTCTCCAAGAAATACCAGGGTTCCCCCTTCAAATAGGACCTTTTCACCCACAAATACCTCTTTTATCCCCAAAAGAGGACATTTTCTTCCAGAAATGCCACATTTCACCCAAACATATCACATCTTCTCCAAGAAATACCAGGATACCCCCTTCAAATAGGACTTTTTCACCCAGAAGTACCTGTTTTATCCCCCCAAATTGGACAGTTTCTTCCAGACATGCCACATTTCTCCCAAATCGATCACATCTCCTCCAAGAAATACCACGGTTCCCCCTTCAAATAGGACCTTTTCTCCCACAAATACCTGTTTTATCCCAAAATAGGACAGTTTCTTCAGAAAATGCCACATTTCTCCAAAATATATCACATCTTCTCAAGAAATACCAGATTTCCCCCTTCAAATAGGACCTTTTCACTCACAAATACCTCTTTTATCCCTCAAATAGGACAGTTTCTTCCAGAAATGCCACATTTCTCCCAAATAGATCACATCTTCTCCAAGAAATACCAGGATTCCTCCTGAAATAGGACCTTTTCTCCCACAAATACCAGCCTTCTCCCCCCAAATAGGACAGTTTCTTCCAGAAAGGCCAGATTTCTCCCAAATATATCACATCTTCTTCAAGAAATACTTTCCCCCTTCAAATAGGACCTTTTCAACCACAAATACCTCTTTTATCCCCAAAAGAGGACAGTTTCTTCCAGAAATGCCACATTTCTCCCAAATATATCACATCTTCACCAAGAAATACCAGGTTTCCTCCTGAAATAGGATCTTGTCACCCACAGATTCCTGTTTTTATCCCTTTGTTCCGAGCGACTTTTCGTTTTGGAGTGTTTATCCGCTGCTACACTTCAGCATTCTGTGACGAATAAAATAGAAGAGAAAAGCCCGACTAATAAGGCAGCTAGAAGGTCCAGTAGCCACACACATTGTGCTTTCAGGGAGGACGTTCCAGAAAGTCGAGAGTTGTGGCTTCTTTCCTGCGGAGAAAAATACCCCTGTTTTCAGGCATTGCAGGACGCTGAATTCGCACCTTCTCGGCATTTCAATACCGCTCCTTCGATCTCGTGGCTCGAAAGCGGCACTCGCTCTGAACCGCTCCGGAGAGTCTGCAGTTGCTGTCCGGTCCATCGCGGTTCTGCCCGAGTGCCGCTTGCAGCCTTCAGCAGCGCTCTCGTTTCTCTCGGATGCCGGGAAAGAGCGACTTCAGCCGGATGCTTTGCTCCGACGAGTGAGCGGCTTCTTCTGCGCACATCGCAATGGAGCGCTTCTGACTTCTCCATGTGTCCATGCAGAATGCACTACGCTTCTCTCTCATTCTTATCCCTTTCTTCCGAGCGACATTTCATTTGGAGTGTTTATCCGATGCTACACTTCAGCATTCTGTGACGAATAGAGTAGAAGAGAACAGCCCCACTAATAAGGCAGCTAGAAGTTCGAGGAGCAACGCACGTTGTGCTTTCAGGGAGGACGTTCCAGAAAGTCGAGAGTTGTGGCTTGTTTCCTGCGGAGAAAAAACCCCCTGTTTTCAGGCAATGCAGGACGCTGAATTCGCTCGTTCTCGGCATAGGAATGCCGCTCCTCCTCTCTCGTGGCTCGAAAGCGGCATTTTCGCTGAACCACACCGGACAGTCTGCAGTTGCAGACTACTGAATAGCCTGAAAACAGGGGTTTTTTTCTCCGCCGGAAAGAAGCCACAACTCTCGACTTTCTGGAACGTCCTCCCTGAAAGCACTACGTGTGTCGCTCCTCGAACTTCTAGCTGCCTTATTAGTGGGGCTTTTCCCTTCTACTCTATTCGTCACAGAATGCTGAAGTGTAGCATCGGATAAACACTCCAAAACGAAATGTCGCTCGGAAGAAAGGGATAAGAATGAGAGAGAAGCGTAGTGCATTCTGCATGGACACATGGAGAAGTCAGAAGCTCTCCATTGCGATGTGCGCAGAAGAGGCCGCTCACTCGTCGGAGAAAAGCATCCGGCTGAGGTCGCTCTTTCCCGGCATCCGAGAGAAACGAGAGCGCTGCTGAAGGCTGCAAGCGGCACTCGGGCAGAACCGCGATGGACCGGACAGCAACTGCAGACTCTCCGGAGCGGTTCAGAGCGAGTGCCGCTTTCGAGCCACGAGAGCGAAGGAGCGGTATTGAAATGCCGAGAAGGAGCGAATTCAGCGTCCAGCATTGACTGAAAACAGGGGTTTTTTTCTCCGCAGGAAACAAGCCACAACTCTCGACTTTCTGGAACGTCCTCCCTGAAAGCACTACGTGTGTCGCTCCTCGAACTTCTAGCTGCCTTATTAGTGGGGCTTTTCTCTTCTACTCTATTCGTCACAGAATGCTGAAGTGTAGCATCGGATAAACACTCCAAAACGAAATGTCGCTCGGAAGGAAGGGATGAGAGAGAAGCGTAGTGCATTCTGCATGGACACATGGAGAAGTCAGAAGCGCTCCATTGCGATGTGCGCAGAGGAAGCCGCTCACTCGTCGGAGCAAAGCATCCGGCTGAAGTCGCTCTTTCCCGGCATCCGAGAGAAACGAGAGCGCTGCTGAAGGCTGCAAGCGGCACTCGGGCAGAACCGCGATGGACCGGACAGCAACTGCAGACTCTCCGGAGCGGTTCAGCGCGAGTGCCGCTTTCGAGCCACGAGATCGAAGGAGCGGTATTGAAATGCCGAGAAGGTGCGAATTCAGCGTCCTGCAATGCCTGAAAACAGGGGTATTTTTCTCCGCAGGAAAGAAGCCACAACTCTCGACTTTCTGGAACGTCCTCCCTGAAAGCACAAAGTGTGTGGCTTCTGGAGCTTCTAGCTGCCTTATAAGTGGGGCTTTTCTCTTCTATTTTATTCGTCACAGAATGCTGAAGTGTAGCAGCGGATAAACACTCCAAAACGAAAAGTCGCTCGGAACAAAGGGATAAAACAGGAATCTGTGGGTGACAAGATCCTATTTCAGGAGGAAACCTGGTATTTCTTGGAGAAGATGTGATATATTTGGGAGAAATGTGGCATTTCTGGAAGAAACTGTCCTCTTTTGGGGATAAAACAGGTATTTGTGGTTGAAAAGGTCCTATTTGAAGGGGGAAAGCTGGTATTTCTTGAAGCAGATGTGATATATTTGGGAGAAATCTGGCCTTTCTGGAAGAAACTGTCCTATTTAGGGGGAGAAGGCTGGTATTTGTGGGAGAAAAGGTCCTATTTCAGGAGGAATCCTGGTATTTCTTGGAGAAGATGTGATCTATTTGGGAGAAATGTGGCATTTCTGGAAGAAACTGTCCTATTTGAGGGATAAAAGAGGTATTTGTGAGTGAAAAGGTCCTATTTGATGGGGGAAATCTGGTATTTCTTGGAGAAGATGTGATATATTTGGGAGAACTGTGGCATTTCTGGAAGAAACTGTCCTACTTTGGGGATAAAACAGGTATTTGTGGGAGAAAAGGTCCTATTTGAAGGGGGAACCGTGGTATTTCTTGGAGGAGATGTGATCTATTTGGGAGAAATGTGGCATGTCTGGAAGAAACTGTCCAATTTGGGGGGATAAAACAGGTACTTCTGGGTAAAAAGGTCCTATTTGTAGGGGGTATCCTGGTATTTCTTGGAGAAGATGTGATATGTTTGGGTGAAATGTGGCATTTCTGGAAGAAAATGTCCTCTTTTGGGGATAAAAGAGGTATTTGTGGGTGAAAAGGTCCTATTTGAAGGGGGAACCCTGGTATTTCTTGGAGAAGATGTGATCTATTTGGGAGAAAGGTGGCATTTCTTGAAGAATATGTTCAATTTGAGGGATAAAACAGGTATTTGTGGTCGAAAAGGTTCTATTTGACGGGGGAACCCTGGTATTTCTTGGAGAAGATGTGATATATTTGGGAGAAATGTGGCATGTCTGGAAGAAGCTGTCCTCTTTTGGGGATAAAAGAGGTATTTGTGGGTGAAAAGGTCCTATTTGAAGGGGGAAAGCTGGTATTTCTTGGAGAAGATGTGATCTATTTGGAGAAATGTGGCATGTCTGGAAGAAAATGTCCAATTTGGGGGGGGAAGGCTGGTAGTTGTGGGTGAGAAGGTCCTATTTCAGGAGGAATCCTGGTATTTCTTGGAGAAGATGTGATCTATTTGGGAGAAATGTGGCATGTCTGGAAGAAAATGTCCAATTTGGGGGGAGAAAGCAGGTAGTTTTGGGTGAGAAGGTCCTATTTCAGGAGGAATCCTTGTATTTCTTGGAGAAGATGTGATATATTTGGGAGAAATGTGGCCTTTCTGGAAGAAACCGAGCTCTTTGGAGATAAAAGAGGTATTTGTGGGTGATAAGGTCCTATTTCAGGAGGAATCCTGGTATTTCTTGGAGAAGATGTGATCTATTTGGGAGAAATGTGGCATTTCTGGAAGAAAATGTCCTCTTTTGGGGATAAAACAGGTATTTGTGGGTGAAAAGGTCCTATTTGAAGGGGGAAACCTGGTATTTCTTGGAGAAGATGTGATATATTTGGGAGAAATGTGGCCTTTCTGGAAGAAACTGTCCTATTTTGGGGTTAAAAGAGGTATTTGTGGGAGAAAAGGTCCTATTTGAAGGGGGAACCCTGGTATTTCTTGGAGAAGATGTGATCTATTTGGGAGAAATGTGGCATTTCTGGAAGAAACTGTCGCATTTTGGGCATAAAACAGGTATTTGTGGTTGAAAAGGTCCTATTTGACAGGGGAAAGCTGGTATTTCTTGGAGAAGATGTGATACATCTGGGAGAAATGTGGCATTTCTGGAAGAAACTGTCCTCTTTTGGGGATAAAAGAGGTATTTGTGTTTGAAAAGGTCCTATTTCGAGGGGGAAACCTGGTATTTCTTGGAGAAGATGTGATATATTTGGGAGAAATGAGGCATTTCTGGAAGAAACTGTCCAATTTGTGGGAGAAACCTGGTATTAGTGGGTGAGAAGGTCCTATTTCAGGAGGAATCCTGGTATTTCTTGGAGAAGATGTGATCTATTTGGGAGAAATGTGGCATTTCTGGAAGAAACTGTCCTGTTTTGGGGATAAAAGAGGTATTTGTGGGTGAAAAGGTCCTATTTGAAGGGGGAAAGCTGGTATTTCTTGGAGAAGATGTGATCTATTTGGGAGAAATGTGGCATGTCTGGAAGAAAATGTCCAATTTGGGGGGAGAAGGCTGGTACTTGTGGGAGAAAAGGTCCTATTTCAGGAGGAATCCTGGTATTTCTTGGAGAAGATGTGATATATTTGGGAGAAATGTGGCATTTCTGGAAGAAAATGTCCAATTTGGGGGAGAAGGCAGGTAGTTTTGGGTGAGAAGGTCCTATTTCAGGAGAAATCCTGGCATTTCTTGGAGAAGATGTGATATATTTGGGAGAAATGTGGCATTTCTGGAAGAAACTGTCCTCTTTTGGGGATAAAAGAGGTATTTCATGGTGAAAAGGTCCTATTTGAAGATGGAAACCTGGTATTTCTTGGAGAAGATGTGATATATTTGGGAGAAATGTGGCATGTCTGGAAGAAAATGTCCAATTTGGGGGGAGAAGGCTGGTACTTGTGGGAGAAAAGGTCCTATTTGAAGGGGGAATTCTGGTATTTCTTGGAGGAGATGTGATATATTTGGGAGAAATGTGGCCTTTCTGGAAGAAACTGTCCTCTTTTGGGGATAAAACAGGTATTTGTGGGTGAAAAGGTCCTATTTCAGGAGGAATCCTGGTATTTCTTGGAGAAGATGTGATATATTTGGGAGAAATGTGGCCATTCTATAAGAAACTGTCCTCTTTTGGGGATCAAAGAGGTATTTGTGGGTGAAAAGGTCCTATTTGAAGGGGGAAACGTGGTATTTCTTGGAGAAGATGTGATCTATTTGGGAGAAATGTGGCATGTCTGGAAGAAACTGTCCTCTTTTGGGGATAAAAGAGGTATTTGTGGGTGAAAAGGTCCTATTTGAAGGGGGAAACCTGGTATTTCTTGGAGAAGATGTGGTATATTTGGGAGAAATCAGGCATTTCTGGAAGAAACTGTCCAATTTTGGGGATAAAACAGGTATTTGTGGGTGAAAACGTTGTATTAGAAGGGGGAAACCTGTTTTTTCTTGGAGAAGATGTGATCTATTTGGGAGAAATCTGCCATTTCTGGAAGAAACTGTCCTATTTTGGAGAGAAAAGAGGTATTTGTGGGTGAAAAGGTCCTATTTGAAGGGGGAAACGTGGTATATCTTGGAGAAGATGTGATCTATTTGGGAGAAATGTGGCATTTCTTGAAGAAACTGTCCTCTTTTGGGGATAAAAGAGGTATTTGTGGGTGAAAAGGTCCTATTTGAAGGGGGAACCCCGGTATTTCTTGGAGAAGATGTGATCTATTTGGGAGAAATGTGGCATGTCTGGAAGAAGCTGTCCTATTTTGGGGATAAAACAGGTATTTGTGGGTGAAAAGGTCCTATTTGAAGTGGGAAACCTGGTATTTCTTGGAGAAGATGTGATCTATTTGGGAGAAATGTGGCCTTTCTGGAAGAAAATGTCCTCTTTTGGGGATAAAAGAGGTATTTGTGGGAGAAAAGGTCCTATTTGAAGGGGGAAAGCTGGTATTTCTTGGAGAAGATGTGATCTATTTGGAGAAATGTGGCATTTCTGGAAGAAAATGTCCAATTTGGGGGGAGAAGGCTGGTAGTTTTGGGTGAGAAGGTCCTATTTCAGGAGGAATCCTGGTATTTCTTGGAGAAGATATGATATATTTGGGAGAAATGTGGCATTTCTGGAAGAAAATGTCCAATTTGGGGGAGAAGGCTGGTAGTTTTGGGTGAGAAGGTCCTATTTCAAGGAGGAATCCTGGCATTTCTTGGAGAAGATGTGATATATTTGGGAGAAATGTGCCTTTCCGGAAGAAACTGTCCTCTTTTGGGGATAAAAGAGGTATTAGTGGTTGAAAAGATCCTATTTCCAGGGGGAAACCTGGTATTTCTTGGAGAAGATGTGATCTATTTGGGAGAAATGTGGCATTTCTGGAAGAAACTGTCCTCTTTTGGGGATAAAAGAGGTATTTCATGGAGAAAAGGTCCTATTTGAAGGGGGAAACGTGGTATTTCTTGGAGAAGATGTGATATATTTGGGAGAAATGTGGCATTTCTGGAAGAAACTGTCGTATTTTGGGCATAAAACAGGTATTTGTGGTTGAAAAGGCCCTATTTGACAGGGGAAAGCTGGTATTTCTTGGAGAAGATGTGATATATTTGGGAGAAATGTGGCATTTCTGGAAGAAACTGTCCTCTTTTGGGGATAAAAGAGGTATTTGTGGGTGAAAACGTTGTATTTGAAGGGGAAACCTGGTATTTCTTGGAGAAGATGTGATCTATTTGGGAGAAATGAGGCATTTCTGGAAGAAACTGTCCAATTTGTGGGGAGAAGCCTGGTATTAGTGGGTGAGAAGGTCCTATTTCAGGAGGAATCCTGGCATTTCTTGGAGAAGATGTGATCTATTTGGAGAAATGTGGCATGTCTGGAAGAAAATGTCCAATTTGGGGGGAGAAGGCTGGTAGTTTTGGGTGAGAAGGTCCTATTTCAGGAGGAATCCTGGTATTTCTTGGAGAAGATGTGATATATTTGGGAGAAATGTGGCATTTCTGGAAGAAACTGTCCTCTTTTGGGGATAAAAGAGGTATTTCATGGTGAAAACGTCCTATTTGAAGGGGGAACCCCGGTATTTCTTGGAGAAGATGTGATATATTTGGGAGAAATGTGGCATGTCTGGAAGAAGCTGTCCTATTTTGGGGATCAAACAGGTATTTGTGGGTGAAAAGGTCCTATTTGAAGGGGGAAACCTGGTATTTCTTGGAGAAGATGTGATCTATTTGGGAGAAATGTGGCCTTTCTGGAAGAAACTGTCCTCTTTTGGGGATAAAAGAGGTATTAGTGGTTGAAAAGATCCTATTTCCAGGGGAAACCTGGTATTTCTTGGAGAAGATGTGATCTATTTGGGAGAAATGTGGCATTTCTGGAAGAAAATGTCCTCTTTTGGGGATAAAAGAGGTATTTCAAGGAGAAAAGGTTCTATTTGAAGGGGGAAACCTGGTATTTCTTGGAGAAGATGTGATATATTTGGGAGAAATGTGGCATTTCTGGAAGAAACTGTCGTATTTTGGGCATAAAACAGGTATTTGTGGTTGAAAAGGTCCTATTTGACAGGGAAAGCTGGTATTTCTTGGAGAAGATGTGATATATTTGGGAGAAATCTGGCATTTCTGGAAGAAACTGTCCTCTTTTGGGGATAAAAGAGGTATTTGTGGGTGAAAAGGTCCTATTTCGAGGGGGAAACGTGGTATTTCTTGGAGAAGATGTGATATATTTGGAGAAATGAGGCATTTCTGGAAGAAACTGTCCAATTTGTGGGGAGAAGCCTGGTATTAGTGGGTGAGAAGGTCCTATTTCAGGAGGAATCCTGGTATTTCTTGGAGAAGATGTGATCTATTTGGGAGAAATGTGGCATTTCTGGAAGAAACTGTCCTCTTTTGGGGATAAAAGAGGTATTTGTGGGTGAAAAGGTCCTATTTGAAGGGGGAAACGTGGTATTTCTTGGAGAAGATTTGATCTATTTGGGAGAAATGTGGCATTTCTGGAAGAAACTGTCCTCTTTTGTGGATAAAAGAGGTATTTGTGGGTGAAAAGGTCCTATTTGAAGGGGGAAAGCTGGTATTTCTTGGAGAAGATGTGATATATTTGGGAGAAATGTGGTATGTCTGGAAGAAACTGTCCTATTTGGGGGATAAAAGAGGTATTTGTGGGTGAAAAGGTCCTATTTGAAGGGGAAAGCTGGTATTTCTTGGAGAAGATGTGATCTATTTGGGAGTAATGTGGCATGTCTGGAAGAAAATGTCCAATCTGGGGGAGAAGGCTGGTAGTTTTGGGTGAGAAGGTCCTATTTCAGGAGGAATCCTGGTATTTCTTGGAGAAGATGTGATATGTTTGGGAGAAATGTGGCATTTCTGGAAGAAAATGTCCAATTTGGGGGAGAAGGCTGGTAGTTTTGGGTGAGAAGGTCCTATTTCAGGAGGAATCCTGGCATTTCTTGGAGAAGATGTGATATATTTGGGAGAAATGTGGCATTTCTGGAAGAAACTGTCCTATTTGAGGGATAAAAGAGGTATTAGTGGGTGAGAAGGTCCTATTTGAAGGGGAAACCTGGTATTTCTTGGAGAAGATGTGATCTATTTGGGAGAAATCTGGCATTTCTGGAAGAAAATGTCCTCTTTTGGGGATAAAAGAGGTATTTCATGGAGAAAAGGTCCTAATTCAAGGGGGAAACCTGGTATTTCTTGGAGAAGATGTGATATATTTGGGAGAAATGTGGCATTTCTGGAAGAAACTGTCCTATTTGAGGGATAAAAGAGGTATTTGTGGGTGAAAAGGTCCTATTTCAGGAGGAATCCTGGTATTTCTTGGAGAAGATGTGATATATTTGGAGAAATGTGGCCTTTCTATAAGAAACTGTCCTCTTTTGGGGATAAAAGAGGTATTTGTGGGTGAAAAGGTCCTATTTGAAGGGGGAAACCTGTTATTTCTTGGAGAAGATGTGATATATTTGGGAGAAATGTGGCATTTCTTGAAGAAACTGTCCTCTTTTGGGGATAAAAGAGGTATTTGTGGGTGAAAAGTTCCTATTTGAAGGGGGAAACGTGGTATTTCTTGGAGAAGATGTGGTATATTTGGGAGAAATCAGGCATTTCTGGAAGAAACTGTCCTCTTTTGGGGATAAAAGAGGTATTTGTGGGTGAAAACGTTGTATTTGAAGGGGGAAACCTGTTATTTCTTGGAGAAGATGTGATCTATTTGGGAGAAATCTGGCATTCCTGGAAGAAACTGTCCTCTTTTGGGGATAAAAGAGGTATTTGTGGGTGAAAATGTCCTATTTGAAGGGGGAATCGTGTTATTTCTTGGAGAAGATGTGATATATTTGGGAGAAATGTGGCATTTCTGGAAGAAACTGTCCTCTTTTGGGGATAAAAGAGGTATTTGTGGGTGATAAGGTCCTATTTGAAGGGGGAACCCCGGTATTTCTTGGAGAAGATGTGATCTATTTGGGAGAAATGTGGCATGTCTGGAAGAAGCTGTCCTCTTTTGGGGATGAAAGAGGTATTTGTGGGTGAAAAGGTCCTACTTGAAGGGGGAAACGTGGTATTTCTTGGAGAAGATGTGATATATTTGGGAGAAATGTGGCATTTCTGGAAGAAAATGTCCTATTTTGGGGATAAAAGAGGTATGTGTGGGTGAAAAGGTCCTATTTGAAGGGGGAAACCTGGTATTTCTTGGAGAAGATATGATATATTTGGGAGAAATGTGGCATTTCTGGAAGAAAATGTCCAATTTGGGGGGAGAAGGCTGGTAGTTTTGGGTGAGAAGGTCCTATTTCAGGAGGAATCCTGGCATTTCTTGGAGAAGATGTGATATATCTGGGAGAAATGTGGCCTTTCCGGAAGAAACTGTCCTATTTTGGGGATAAAAGAGGTATTAGTGGTTGAAAAGATCCTATTTCCAGGGGGATACCTGGTATTTCTTGGAGAAGATGTGATCTATTTGGGAGAAATGTGGCATTTCTGGAAGAAAATATCCTCTTTTGGGGATAAAAGAGGTATTTCATGGAGAAAAGGTCCTATTTGAAGGGGGAAACGTGGTATTTCTTGGTGAAGATGTGATCTATTTGGGAGATATGTGGCATTTCTGGAAGAAACTGTCGTTTTTTGGGCATAAAACAGGTATTTGTGGTTGAAAAGGTCCTATTTGAAGGGGGAAAGCTGGTATTTCTTGGAGAAGATGTGATATATTTGGGAGAAATGTGCCATTTCTGGAAGAAACTGTCCTCTTTTGGGGATAAAAGAGGTATTTGTGGGTGAACATGTTCTATTTGGAGGGGGAAACCTGGTATTTCTTGGAGAAGATGTGATATATTTGGGAGAAATGTGGCATGTCTGGAAGAAACTGCCCTATTTTGGGGATAAAACAGGTATTTGTGGGTGAAAAGGTCCTATTTGAAGGGGGAAACGTGGTATTTCTTGGAGAAGATGTGGTATATTTGGGAGAAATGTGGCATTTCTGGAAGAAACTGTCCTCTTTTGGGGATAAAACAGGAATTTGTGGGTGAAAACGTATTTGAAGGGGGAAAGCTGGTATTTCTTGGAGAAGATGTGATATATTTGGGAGAAATGTGGCATGTCTGGAAGAAACTGTTCTACTTTGGAGATAAAAGAGGTATTTGTGGGTGAAAAGGTCCTATTTGAAGGGGGAAACGTGGTATATCTTGGAGAAGATATGATCTATTTGGGAGAAATGTGGCATTTCTGGAAGAAACTGTCCTCTTTTGGGGATAAAAGAGGTATTTGTGGGAGAAAAGGTCCTATTTGAAGGGGGAACCCCGGTATTTCTTGGAGAAGATGTGATATATTTGGGAGAAAAGTGGCATTTCTTGAAGAAGCTGTCCTCTTTTGGGGATAAAAGAGGTATTTGTGGGTGAAAAGGTCCTATTTGAAGGGGGAAACGTGGTATTTCTTGGAGAAGATGTGATATATTTGGGAGAAATGTGGCCTTTCTGGAAGAAACTGTCCTCTTTTGGGGATAAAAGAGGTATTTGTGGGAGAAAAGGTCCTATTTGAAGGGGGAACCCTGGTATTTCTTGGAGAAGATGTGATCTATTTGGGAGAAATGTGGCCTTTCTGGAAGAAAATGTCCAATTTGGGGGGAGAAGGCTGGTAGTTTTGGGTGAGAAGGTCCTATTTCAGGAGGAAACCTGGTATTTCTTGGAGGAGATGTGATATGTTTGGGAGAAATGTGGCCTTTCTGGAAGAAACTGTCCTCTTTTGGGGATAAAACAGGTATTTGTGGGTGAAAAGGTCCTATTTCGAGGGGGAAAGCTGGTATTTCTTGGAGAAGATGTGATCTATTTGGGAGAAATCTGGCATTTCTGGAAGAAACTGTCCTCTTTTGGGGATAAAAGAGGTATTTCATGGTGAAAAGGTCCTATTTGAAGGGGGAAACCTGGTATTTCTTGGAGAAGATGATATATATTTGGGAGAAATGTGGCATGTCTGGAAGAAAATGTCCAATTTGGGGGGAGAAGGCTGGTACTTGTGGGAGAAAAGGTCCTATTTCAGGAGGAATCCTGGTATTTCTTGGAGGAGATGTGATATGTTTGGGAGAAATGTGGCCTTTCTGGAAGAAACTGTCCTCTTTTGGGGATAAAACAGGTATTTGTGGGTGAAAAGGTCCTATTTCGAGGGGGAAAGCTGGTATTTCTTGGAGAAGATGTGATCTATTTGGGAGAAATCTGGCATTTCTGGAAGAAACTGTCCTCTTTTGGGGATAAAAGAGGTATTTCATGGTGAAAAGTTCCTATTTGAAGGGGGAAACCTGGTATTTCTTGGAGAAGATATGATATATTTGGGAGAAATGTGGCATTTCTGGAAGAAACTGTCCTATTTTGGGGATAAAACAGGTATTTGTGGGTGAAAAGGTCCTATTTGAAGGGGGAAACGTGGTATACCTTGGAGAAGATGTGATATATTTGGGAGAAATCTGGCATTTATGGAAGAATATGTTCAATTTGAGGGATAAAACAGGTATTTGTGGGTGAAAACGTTGTATTTGAAGGGGGAAACCTGTTATTTCTTGGAGAAGATGTGATATATTTGGGAGAAATGTGGCATGTCTGGAAGAAACTGTCGTATTTTGGGCATAAAACAGGTATTTGTGGGTGAAAAGGTCCTATTTGAAGGGGGAAACCTGGTATTTCATGGAGAAGATGTGGTATATTTGGGAGAAATGTGGCATTTCTGGAAGAAACTGTCCTCTTTTGGGGATAAAACAGTTATTTGTGGGTGAAAACGTTGTATTTTCAGGGGGAAACCTGTTATTTCTTGGAGAAGATGTGATATATTTGGGAGAAATGTGGCATTCCTGGAAGAAACTGTCCTCTTTTGGGGATAAAGCAGGTATTTGTGGGTGAAAAGGTCCTATTTGAAGGGGGAAACATGGTATTTCTTGGAGAAGATGTGATATATTTGGAAGAAATGTGGCATGTCTGGAAGAAACTGTCCTCTTTTGGGGATAAAAGAGGTATTTGTGGGTGATAAGGTCCTATTTGAAGGGGGAAAGCTGGTATTTCTTGGAGAAGATGTGATCTATTTGGGAGAAATGTGGCATGTCTGGAAGAAGCTGTCCTGTTTTGGGGATGAAAGAGGTATTTGTTGGTGAAAAGGTCCTATTTGAAGGGGGAAACCAGGTATTTCTTGGAGAAGATGTGATATATTTGGGAGAAATGTGGCCTTTCTGGAAGAAACTGTCCTGTTTTGGGGATAAAAGAGGTATTTGTGGGAGAAAAGGTCCTATCTGAAGGGGGAAAGCTGGTATTTCTTGGAGAAGATGTGATCTATTTGGGAGTAATGTGGCATGTCTGGAAGAAAATGTCCAATTTGGGGGGAGAAGGCTGGTAGTTTTGGGTGAGAAGGTCCTATTTCAGGAGGAATCCTGGTATTTCTTGGAGAAGATGTGATATGTTTGGGAGAAATGTGGCATTTCTGGAAGAAAATGTCCAATTTGGGGGGAGAAGGCTGGTAGTTTTGGGTGAGAAGGTCCTATTTCAGGAGGAATCCTGGCATTTCTTGGAGAAGATGTGATATATTTGGGAGAAATGTGGCATTTCTGGAAGAAACTGTCCTATTTGAGGGATAAAAGAGGTATTAGTGGGTGAGAAGGTCCTATTTGAAGGGGGAAACCTGGTATTTCTTGGAGAAGATGTGATCTATTTGGGAGAAATGTGGCATTTCTGGAAGAAAATGTCCTCTTTTGGGGATAAAAGAGGTATTTCATGGAGAAAAGGTCCTAATTCAAGGGGGAAACCTGGTATTTCTTGGAGAAGATGTGATATATTTGGGAGAAATGTGGCATTTCTGGAAGAAACTGTCCTATTTGAGGGATAAAAGAGGTATTTGTGGGTGAAAAGGTCCTATTTCAGGAGGAATCCTGGTATTTCTTGGAGAAGATGTGATATATTTGGAGAAATGTGGCCTTTCTATAAGAAACTGTCCTCTTTTGGGGATAAAAGAGGTATTTGTGGGTGAAAAGGTCCTATTTGGAGGGGGAAACCTGTTATTTCTTGGAGAAGATGTGATATATTTGGGAGAAATGTGGCATTTCTTGAAGAAACTGTCCTCTTTTGGGGATAAAAGAGGTATTTGTGGGTGAAAAGGTCCTATTTGAAGGGGGAAACGTGGTATTTCTTGGAGAAGATGTGGTATATTTGGGAGAAATCAGGCATTTCTGGAAGAAACTGTCCTCTTTTGGGGATAAAAGAGGTATTTGTGGGTGAAAACGTTGTATTTCGAGGGGGAAACCTGTTATTTCTTGGAGAAGATGTGATCTATTTGGGAGAAATCTGGCATTCCTGGAAGAAACTGTCCTCTTTTGGGGATAAAAGAGGTATTTGTGGGTGAAAATGTCCTATTTGAAGGGGGAATCGTGTTATTTCTTGGAGAAGATGTGATATATTTGGGAGAAATGTGGCATTTCTGGAAGAAACTGTCCTCTTTTGGGGATAAAAGAGGTATTTGTGGGTGATAAGGTCCTATTTCAAGGGGGAACCCCGGTATTTCTTGGAGAAGATGTGATCTATTTGGGAGAAATGTGGCATGTCTGGAAGAAGCTGTCCTCTTTTGGGGATGAAAGAGGTATTTGTGGGTGAAAAGGTCCTTCTTGAAGGGGGAAACCTGGTATTTCTTGGTGAAGATGTGATATATTTGGGAGAAATGTGGCATTTCTGGAAGAAAATGTCCTATTTTGGGGATAAAAGAGGTATGTGTGGGTGAAAAGGTCCTATTTGAAGGGGGAAACCTGGTATTTCTTGGAGAAGATATGATATATTTGGGAGAAATGTGGCATTTCTGGAAGAAAATGTCCAATTTGGGGGGAGAAGGCTGGTAGTTTTGGGTGAGAAGGTCCTATTTCAGGAGGAATCCTGGCATTTCTTGGAGAAGATGTGATATATCTGGGAGAAATGTGGCCTTTCCGGAAGAAACTGTCCTATTTTGGGGATAAAAGAGGTATTAGTGGTTGAAAAGATCCTATTTCCAGGGGGATACCTGGTATTTCTTGGAGAAGATGTGATCTATTTGGGAGAAATGTGGCATTTCCGGAAGAAACTGTCCTCTTTTGGGGATAAAAGAGGTATTTCATGGAGAAAAGGTCCTATTTGAAGGGGGAAACGTGGTATTTCTTGGTGAAGATGTGATCTATTTGGGAGATATGTGGCAT
Organism: Lophura swinhoii; assembly: GCA_030408155.1. NCBI lineage: Eukaryota > Metazoa > Chordata > Aves > Galliformes > Phasianidae > Lophura > Lophura swinhoii. The sequence goes on along the minus strand of JASCYN010000149.1, from coordinate 22,697,060 downwards.
TTCTGGAAGAAACTGTCGTTTTTTGGGCATAAAACAGGTATTTGTGGTTGAAAAGGTCCTATTTGAAGGGGGAAAGCTGGTATTTCTTGGAGAAGATGTGATATATTTGGGAGAAATGTGGCATTTCTGGAAGAAACTGTCCTATTTTGGGGATCAAAGAGGTATTTGTGGGTGAACATGTCCTATTTGGAGGGGGAAACCTGGTATTTCTTGGAGAAGATGTGATATATTTGGGAGAAATGTGGCATGTCTGGAAGAAACTGCCCTATTTTGGGGATAAAACAGGTATTTGTGGGTGAAAAGGTCCTATTTGAAGGGGGAAACGTGGTATTTCTTGGAGAAGATGTGGTATATTTGGGAGAAATGTGGCATTTCTGGAAGAAACTGTCCTCTTTTGGGGATAAAACAGGAATTTGTGGGTGAAAACGTATTTGAAGGGGGAAAGCTGGTATTTCTTGGAGAAGATGTGATATATTTGGGAGAAATGTGGCATGTCTGGAAGAAACTGTTCTACTTTGGAGATAAAAGAGGTATTTGTGGGTGAAAAGGTCCTATTTGAAGGGGGAAACGTGGTATATCTTGGAGAAGATATGATCTATTTGGGAGAAATGTGGCATTTCTGGAAGAAACTGTCCTCTTTTGGGGATAAAAGAGGTATTTGTGGGAGAAAAGGTCCTATTTGAAGGGGGAACCCCGGTATTTCTTGGAGAAGATGTGATATATTTGGGAGAAAAGTGGCAATTCTTGAAGAAGCTGTCCTCTTTTGGGGATAAAAGAGGTATTTGTGGGTGAAAAGGTCCTATTTGAAGGGGGAAACGTGGTATTTCTTGGAGAAGATGTGATATATTTGGGAGAAATGTGGCCTTTCTGGAAGAAACTGTCCTCTTTTGGGGATAAAAGAGGTATTTGTGGGAGAAAAGGTCCTATTTGAAGGGGGAACCCTGGTATTTCTTGGAGAAGATGTGATCTATTTGGGAGAAATGTGGCCTTTCTGGAAGAAAATGTCCAATTTGGGGGGAGAAGGCTGGTAGTTTTGGGTGAGAAGGTCCTATTTCAGGAGGAATCCTGGTATTTCTTGGAGAAGATATGATATATTTGGGAGAAATGTGGCATTTCTGGAAGAAAATGTCCAATTTGGGGGGAGAAGGCTGGTAGTTTTTGGTGAGAAGGTCCTATTTCAGGAGGAATCCTGGCATTTCTTGGAGAAGATGTGATATATTTGGGAGAAATGTGGCCTTTCCGGAAGAAAATGTCCTATTTTGGGGATAAAAGAGGTATTAGAAGTTGAAAAGATCCTATATCCAGGGGGAAACCTGGTATTTCTTGGAGAAGATGTGATCTATTTGGGAGAAATGTGGCATTTCTGGAAGAAACTGTCGTATTTTGGGCATTAAACAGGTATTTGTGGTTGAAAAGGTCCTATTTGACAGGGGAAAGCTGGTATTTCTTGGAGAAGATGTGATATATTTGGGAGAAATGTGGCATTTCTGGAAGAAACTGTCCTCTTTTGGGGATAAAAGAGGTATTTGTGGGTGAAAAGGTCCTATTTCGAGGGGGAAACCTGGTATTTCTTGGAGAAGATGTGATATATTTGGGAGAAATGAGGCATTTCTGGAAGAAACTGTCCAATTTGTGGGGAGAAGCCTGGTATTAGTGGGTGAGAAGGTCCTATTTCAGGAGGAATCCTGGTATTTCTTGGAGAAGATGTGATATATTTGGGAGAAATGTGGCATTTCTGGAAGAAACTGTCCTCTTTTGGGGATAAAAGAGGTATTTTTTGGTGATAAGGTCCTATTTGAAGGGGGAAAGCTGGTATTTCTTGGAGAAGATGTGATATATTTGGGAGAAATGTAGCCTTTCTGGCAGAAACTGTCGTATTTTGGGGATAAAAGAGGTATTTGTGGGTGAAAAGGTCTTATTTGAAGGGGGAAACGTGGTATTTCTTGGAGAAGATGTGGTATATTTGGGAGAAATCAGGCATTTCTGGAAGAAACTGTCCTCTTTTGGGGATAAAACAGGTATTTGTGGGTGAAAACGTTGTATTTGAAGGGGGAAACCTGTTATTTCTTGGAGAAGATGTGATATATTTGGGAGAAATCTGGCATTTCTGGAAGAAACTGTCCTATTTTGGAGATAAAAGAGGTATTTGTGGGTGAAAAGGTCCTATTTGAAGGGGGAAACGTGGTATTTCTTGGAGAAGATGTGATATATTTGGGAGAAAAGTGGCATGTCTGGAAGAAACTGTCCTATTTTGGGGATAAAACAGGTTTTTTTGGGTGAAAAGGTCCTATTTGAAGGGGGAAACCTGGTATTTCTTGGAGAAGATGTGATATATTTGGGAGAAATGTGGCCTTTCTGGAAGAAACTGTCCTCTTTTGGGGATAAAAGAGGTATTTGTGGGAGAAAAGGTCCTATTTGAAGGGGGAACCCTGGTATTTCTTGGAGAAGATGTGATCTATTTGGGAGAAATGTGGCATGTCTGGAAGAAAATGTCCAATTTGGGGGAGAAGGCTGGTAGTTTTGGGTGAGAAGGTCCTATTTGAAGGAGGAATCCTGGTATTTCTTGGAGAAGATATGATATATTTGGGAGAAATGTGGCATTTCTGGAAGAAAATGTCCAATTTGGGGGGAGAAGGCTGGTAGTTTTGGGTGAGAAGGTCCTATTTCAGGAGGAATCCTGGCATTTCTTGGAGAAGATGTGATATATTTGGGAGAAATGTGGCCTTTCTGGAAGAAACTGTCCTCTTTTGGGGATAAAAGAGGTATTAGTGGTTGAAAAGATCCTATTTTCAGGGGGAAACCTGGTATTTCTTGGAGAAGATGTGATCTATTTGGGAGAAATGTGGCATTTCTGGAAGAAAATGTCCTCTTTTGGGGATAAAAGAGGTATTTCATGGAGAAAAGGTCCTATTTGAAGGGGGAAACGTGGTATTTCTTGGAGAAGATGTGATATATTTGGGAGAAATGTGGCATTTCTTGAAGAAACTGTCGTATTTTGGGCATAAAACAGGTATTTGAGGTTGAAAAGGTCCTACTTGACAGGGGAAAGCTGGTATTTCTTGGAGAAGATGTGATATATTTGGGAGAAATGTGGCATTTCTGGAAGAAACTGTCCTCTTTTGGGGATAAAAGAGGTATTTGTGGGTGAAAAGGTCCTATTTCGAGGGGGAAAGATGGTATTTCTTGGAGAAGATGTGATATATTTGGGAGAAATGAGGCATTTCTGGAAGAAACTGTCCAATTTGTGGGGAGAAGCCTGGTATTATTGGGTGAGAAGGTCCTATTTCAGGAGGAATCCTTGTATTTCTTGGAGAAGATGTGATATATTTGGGAGAAATGTGGCATTTCTGGAAGAAACTGTCCTCTTTTGGGGATAAAAGAGGTATTTGTGGGTGATAAGGTCCTATTTCAAGGGGGAAAGCTGTTATTTCTTGGAGAAGATGTGATATATTTGGGAGAAATGTGGCATGTCTGGAAGAAACTGTCCTCTTTTGGGGATAAAACAGGTATTTGTGGGAGAAAAGGTCCTATTTGAAGGGGGAAAGCTGGTATTTCTTGGAGAAGATGTGATCTATTTGGGAGTAATGTGGCATGTCTGGAAGAAAATGTCCAATTTGGGGGGAGAAGGCTGGTAGTTTTGGGTGAGAAGGTCCTATTTCAGGAGGAATCCTGGTATTTCATGGAGAAGATGAAATATGTTTGGGAGAAATGTGGCATTTCTGGAAGAAAATGTCCAATTTGGGGGGAGAAGGCTGGTAGTTTTGGGTGAGAAGGTCCTATTTCAGGAGGAATCCTGGCATTTCTTGGAGAAGATGTGATATATTTGGGAGAAATGTGGCCTTTCTGGAAGAAACTGTCCTCTTTTGGGGATAAAAGAGGTATTAGTGGTAGAATAGGTCCTATTTGAAGGGGGAGTCCTGGCATTTCTTGGAGAAGATGTGATATATTTGGGAGAAATGTGGCATTTCTGGAAGAAAATGTCCTCTTTTGGGGATAAAAGAGGTATTTCATGGAGAAAAGGTCCTAATTCAAGGGGGAAACCTGGTATTTCTTGGAGAAGATGTGATATATTTGGGAGAAATGTGGCATTTCAGGAAGAAACTGTCCTATTTGAGGGATAAAAGAGGTATTAGTGAGTGAGAAGGTCCTATTTCAGGAGGAATCCTGGTATTTCTTGGAGAAGATGTGATATATTTGGAGAAATGTGGCCTTTATATAAGAAACTGTCCTCTTTTGGGGATAAAAGAGGTATTTGTGGGTGAAAAGGTCCTATTTGAAGGGGGAAACCTGTTATTTCTTGGAGAAGATGTGATATATTTGGGAGAAATGTGGCATTTCTTGAAGAAACTGTCCTCTTTTGGGGATAAAAGAGGTATTTGTGGGTGAAAACGTTGTATTTGAAGGGGGAAACCTGTTATTTCTTGGAGAAGATGTGATGTATTTGGGAGAAATCAGGCATTTCTGGAAGAAACTGTCCTCTTTTGGGGATAAAATAGGTATTTGTGGGTGAAAATGTCCTATTTGAAGGGGGAATCGTGTTATTTCTTGGAGAAGATGTGATATATTTGGGAGAAATCTGGCATTTCTGGAAGAAACTGTCCTGTTTTGGGGATAAAAGAGGTATTTGTGGGTGATAAGGTCCTATTTGAAGGGGGAACCCCGGTATTTCTTGGAGAAGATGTGATATATTTGGGAGAAATGTGGCATGTGTGGAAGAAACTGCCCTATTTTGGGGATAAAACAGGTATTTGTGGGTGAAAAGGTCCTATTTGAAGTGGGAAACCTGGTATTTCTTGGAGAAGATGTGGTATATTTGGGAGAAATGTGGCCTTTCTGGAAGAAACTGTCCTCTTTTGGGGATAAAAGAGGTATTTGTGGGAGAAAAGGTCCTATTTGAAGGGGGAAAGCTGGTATTTCTTGGAGAAGATGTGATCTATTTGGGAGAAATGTGGCCTTTCTGGAAGAAAATGTCCAATTTGGGGGGAGAAGGCTGGTAGTTTTGGGTGAGAAGGTCCTATTTCAGGAGGAATCCTGGTATTTCTTGGAGAAGATATGATATATTTGGGAGAAATGTGGCATTTCTGGAAGAAAATGTCCAATTTGGGGGGAGAAGGCTGGTAGTTTTGGGTGAGAAGGTCCTATTTCAGGAGGAATCCTGGCATTTCTTGGAGAAGATGTGTTATATTTGGGAGAAATGTGGCCTTTCCGGAAGAAACTGTCCTCTTTTGGGGATAAAAGAGGTATTAGTGGTTGAAAAGATCCTATTTCCAGGGGGAAACCTGGTATTTCTTGGAGAAGATGTGATCTATTTGGGAGAAATGTGGCCTTTCTGGAAGAAAATGTCCTCTTTTGGGGATAAAAGAGGTATTTCATGGAGAAAAGGTCCTATTTGAAGGGGGAAACGTGGTATTTCTTGGAGAAGATGTGATATATTTGGGAGAAATGTGGCATTTCTGGAAGAAACTGTCCTCTTTTGGGGATAAAAGAGGTATTTGTGGTAGAATAGGTCCTATTTGAAGGGGGAATCCTGTTATTTCTTGGAGAAGATGTGATATATTTGGGAGAAATGTGGCATTTCTGGAAGAAAATGTCCTCTTTTGGGGATAAAAGAGGTATTTCATGGAGAAAAGGTCCTAATTCAAGGGGGAAACCTGGTATTTCTTGGAGAAGATGTGATATATTTGGGAGAAATGAGGCATTTCTGGAAGAAACTGTCCAATTTGTGGGGAGAAGCCTGGTATTAGTGGGTGAGAAGGTCCTATTTCAGGAGGAATCCTGGTATTTCTTGGAGAAGATGTGATATATTTGGGAGAAATGTGGCATTTCTGGAAGAAACTGTCCTCTTTTGGGGATAAAAGAGGTATTTGTGGGTGAAAAGGTCCTATTTGAAGGGGTAAACGTGGTATTTCTTGGAGAAGATGTGGTATATTTGGGAGAAATCAGGCATTTCTGGAAGAAACTGTCCTCTTTTGGGGATAAAACAGGTATTTGTGGGTGAAAACGTTGTATTTGAAGGGGGAAACCTGGTATTTCTTGGAGAAGATGTGTTCTATTTGGGAGAAATCTGGCATTTCTGGAAGAAACTGTCCTCTTTTGGGGATAAAAGAGGTATTTGTGGGTGAAAAGTTCCTATTTGAAGGGGGAATCGTGTTATTTCTTGGAGAAGATGTGATATATTTGGGAGAAATGTGGCATTTCTGGAAGAAACTGTCCTCTTTTGGGGATAAAAGAGGTATGTGTGGGTGAAAAGGTCCTATTTGAAGGGGGAAACGTGGTATTTCTTGGAGAAGATGTGATATATTTGGGAGAAATGTGACATGTCTGGAAGAAAATGTCCTATATGGGGGGAGAAGGCTGGTACTTGTGGCAGAAAAGGTCCTATTTCAGGAGGAATCCTAGTATTTCTTGGAGGAGATGTGATATGTTTGGGAGAAATGTGGCCTTTCTGGAAGAAACTGTCCTCTTTTGGGGATAAAACAGGTATTTGTGTGTGAAAAGGTCCTATTTGAACGGGGAAAGCTGGTATTTCTTGGAGAAGATGTGATCTATTTGGGGGAAATCTGGCATTTCTGGAAGAAACTGTCCTCTTTTGGGGATAAAAGAGGTATTTGTGGGTGAAAATTTCCTATTTGAAGGGGGAAACCTGGTATTTCTTGGAGAAGATGTGATATATTTGGGAGAACTGTGGCATTTCTGGAAGAAACTGTCCTATTTTGGGGATAAAACAGGTATTTGTGTGTGAAAAGGTCCTATTTGAAGGGGGAAACGTGGTATATCTTGGAGAAGATGTGAAATATTTGGGAGAAATCTGGCATCTCTGGAAGAATATGTTCAATTTGAGGGATAAAACAGGTATTTGTGGTTGAAAAGGTCCTATTTGAAGGGGGAAACCTGGTATTTCTTGGAGAAGATGTGATCTATTTGGGAGAAATGTGGCCTTTCTGGAAAAAAATGTCCAATTTGGGGGGAGAAGGCTGGTAGTTTTGGGTGAGAAGGTCCTATTTCAGGAGGAATCCTGGCATTTCTTGGAGAAGATGTGATATATTTGGGAGAAATGTGGCATTTCTTGAAGAAACTGTCCTCTTTTGGGGATAAAAGAGGTATTAGTGGTTGAAAAGATCCTATTTTCAGGGGGAAACCTGGTATTTCTTGGAGAAGATGTGATCTATTTGGGAGAAATGTGGCATTTCTGGAAGAAACTGTCGTATTTTGGGCATTAAACAGGTATTTGTGGTTGAAAAGGTCCTATTTGAAGGGGGAAAGCTGGTATTTCTTGGAGAAGATGTGATATATTTGGGAGAAATGTGGCATGTCTGGAAGAAAATGTCCAATTTGGGGGGAGAAGGCTGGTACTTGTGGGAGAAAAGGTCCTATTTCGAGGGGGAAACCTGGTATTTCTTGGAGGAGATGTGATATGTTTGGGAGAAATGAGGCATTTCTGGAAGAAACTGTCCAATTTGTGGGGAGAAGCCTGGTATTAGTGGGTGAGAAGGTCCTATTTCAGGAGGAATCCTGGTATTTCTTGGAGAAGATGTGATATGTTTGGGAGAAATGTGGCATTTCTGGAAGAAACTGTCCTCTTTTGGGGATAAAAGAGGTATTTGTGGGTGATAAGGTCCTATTTGAAGGGGGAAAGCTGGTATTTCTTGGAGAAGATGTGATATATTTGGGAGAAATGTGGCATTTCTGGAAGAAACTGTCCTCTTTTGGGGATAAAAGAGGTATTTGTGGGTGAAAAGGTCCTATTTGAAGGGGGAAACCTGGTATTTCTTGGAGAAGATGTGATATATTTGGGAGAAATGTGGCATGTCTGGAAGAAACTGTCCTCTTTTGGGGATAAAAGAGGTATTTGTGGGTGAAAAGGTCCTATTTGAAGGGGGAAACGTGGTATTTCTTGGAGAAGATGTGGTATATTTGGGAGAAATCAGGCATTTCTGGGAGAAACTGTCCTCTTTTGGGGATAAAAGAGGTATTTGTGGGTGAAAACGTTGTATTTGAAGGGGGAAACCTGTTATTTCTTGGAGAAGATGTGATATATTTGGGAGAAATCTGGCATTTCTGGAAGAAACTGTCCTATTTTGGAGATAAAAGAGGTATTTGTGGGTGATAAGGTCCTATTTGAAGGGGGAACCCCGGTATTTCTTGGAGAAGATGTGATATATTTGGGAGAAATGTGGCCTTTCTGGAAGAAACTGTCCTCTTTGGGGATAAAAGAGGTATTTGTAGGTGATAAGGTCCTATTTGAAGGGGGAACCCCGGTATTTCTTGGAGAAGATGTGATCTATTTGGGAGAAAAGTGGCATGTCTGGAAGAAGCTGTCCTATTTTGGGGATAAAACAGGTATTTGTGGGTGAAAAGGTCCTATTTGAAGGGGGAAACCTGGTATTTCTTGGAGAAGATGTGATATATTTGGGAGAAATGTGGCCTTTCTGGAAGAAACTGTCCTCTTTTGGGGATAAAAGAGGTATTTGTGGGAGAAAAGGTCGTATTTGAAGGGGGAACAGTGGTATTTCTTGGAGAAGATGTGATCTATTTGTGAGAATTGTGGCCTTTCTGGAAGAAAATGTCCAATTTGGGGGGAGAGGCTGGTAGTTTTGGGTGAGAAGGTCCTATTTCAGGAGGAATCCTGGTATTTCTTGGAGAAGATATGATATATTTGGGAGAAATGTGGCATTTCTGGAAGAAAATGTCCAATTTGGGGGGAGAGGCTGGTAGTTTTGGGTGAGAAGGTCCTATTTCAGGAGGAATCCTGGCATTTCTTGGAGAAGATGTGATATATTTGGGAGAAATGTGGCCTTTCCGGAAGAAACTGTCCTCTTTTGGGGATAAAAGAGGTATTAGTGGTTGAAAAGGTCCTATTTGAAGGGGGAAAGGTGGTATTTCTTGGAGAAGATGTGATCTATTTGGGAGAAATGTGGCATTTCCGGACGTAACTGTACTATTCTGGGGACAAAAGAGGTATTTGTGGGTGAAAAGGTCCTATTTGAAGGGGGAAACCTGGTATTTCTTGGAGAAGATGTGATATATTTGGGAGAAATGTGGCATTTCTGGAAGAAACTGTCCTATTTTGGGGATAAAAGAGGTATTTCATGGAGAAAAGGTCCTATTTGAAGGGGGAAACATGGTATTTCTTGGAGAAGATGTGATATATTTGGGAGAAATGTGGCATTTCTGGAAGAAACTGTCGTATTTTGGGCATAAAACAGGTATTTGTGGTTGAAAGGTCCTATTTGACAGGGGAAAGCTGGTATTTCTTGGAGAAAATGTGATATATTTGGGAGAAATGTGGCATTTCTGGAAGAAACTGTCCTATTTTGGGGATAAAAGAGGTATTTGTGGGTGAAAAGGTCCTATTTCGAGGGGGAAACCTGGTATTTCTTGGAGAAGATGTGATATATTTGGGAGAAATGAGGCATTTCTGGAAGAAACTGTCCAATTTGTGGGGAGAAGCCTGGTATTAGTGGGTGAGAAGGTCCTATTTCAGGAGGAATCCTGGTATTTCTTGGAGAAGATGTGATATATTTGGGAGAAATGTGGCATTTCTGGAAGAAACTGTCCTCTTTTGGGGATAAAAGAGGTATTTGTGGGTGAAAAGGTCCTATTTGAAGGGGGAAAGCTGGTATTTCTTGGAGAAGATGTGATGTATTTGGAGAAATGTGGCCTTTCTATAAGAAACTGTCCTCTTTTGGGGATAAAAGAGGTATTTGTGGGTGAAAAGGTCCTATTTGAAGGGGGAAACCTGTTATTTCTTGGAGAAGATGTGATCTATTTGGGAGAAATGTGGCATTTCTGGAAGAAACTGTCCTCTTTTGGGGATAAAAGAGGTATTTGTGGGTGAAAAGGTCCTATTTGAAGGGGGAAACGTGGTATTTCTTGGAGAAGATGTGGTATATTTGGGAGAAATCAGGCATTTCTGGAAGAAACTGTCCTCTTTTGGGGATAAAACAGGTATTTGTGGGTGAAAACGTTGTATTTGAAGGGGGAAACCTGTTATTTCTTGGAGAAGATGTGATCTATTTGGGAGAAATCTGGCATTTCTGGAAGAAACTGTCCTCTTTTGGGATAAAAGAGGTATTTGTGGGAGAAAAGGTCCTATTTGAAGGGGGAATCGTTTTATTTCTTGTAGAAGATGTGATATATTTGGGAGAAATGTGGCATTTCTGGAAGAAACTGTCGTATTTTGGGCATAAAACAGGTATTTGTGGGTGATAAGGTCCTATTTGAAGGGGGAACCCCGGTATTTCTTGGAGAAGATGTGATATATTTGGGAGAAATGTGGCATGTCTGGAAGAAGCTGTCCTCTTTTGGGGATAAAAGAGGTATTTGTGGCTGAAAAGGTCCTATTTGAAGGGGGAAACCTGGTATTTCTTGGAGAAGATGTGATCTATTTGGGAGAAATGTGGCCTTTCTGGAAGAAAATGTCCAATTTGGGGGGAGAAGGCTGGTAGTTTTGGGTGAGAAGGTCC
>JASCYN010000149.1:22659120-22686494 GCA_030408155.1 Lophura swinhoii | reverse complement strand
GGACATGCCACATTTCTCCCAAATATATCACATCTTCTCCAAGAAATACCAGGATTCCACCTGAAATAGGACCTTTTCACCCACAAATACCTCTTTTATCCCCAAAAGAGGACAGTTTCTTCCAGAAATGCCACATTTCTCCCAAATATATCACATCTCCTCCTAGAAATACCAGGGTTCCCCCTTCAAATAGGACCTTTTCAACCAAAAATACCTCTTTTATCCCCATAAGAGGACAGTTTCTTCCAGACATGCCACATTTCTCCCAAATATATCACATCTTCTCCAAGAAATACCACGTTTCCCCCTTCAAATAGGACCTTTTCACCCACAAATACCTCTTTTATCCCCAAAATAGGACAGTTTCTTCCAGAAATGCCACATTTCACCCAAATAGATCACATCTTCTCCAAGAAATACCTGCTTTCCCCCTTCAAATAGGACTTTTTCTCCCACAGATACCTGTTCTATCCCCAAAAGAGGACAGTTTCTTCCAGAAATGCCACATTTCTCCCAAATATATCACATCTTCTCAAAGCAATACCAGCTTTCCCCCTACAAATAGGACCTTTTCACCCACAAATACCTCTTTTATCCCCAAAAGAGGACAGATTCTTCCAGACATGCCACATTTCTCCCAAATATATCACATCTTCTCCAAGAAATACCAGCTGTCCCCCTTCAAATAGGAACTTTTCACCCACAAATACCTCTTTTATCCCTCAAATTGGACAGTTTCTTCCAGAAATGCCACATTTCTCCCAAATATATCACATCTTCTCCAAGAAATACCAGGTTTCCCCCTAGAAATAGGACCTTTTCACCCACTAATACCTCTTTTATCCCCAAAAGAGGACAGTTTCTTCCAGAAATGCCACATTTCTCCCAAATATATCACATCTTCTCCAAGAAATACCAGGTTTCCCCCTTCAAATAGGATCTTTTCACCCACAAATACCTCTTTTATCCCCAAAATAGGAAAGTTTCTGCCAGAAATGCCACATTTCACCCAAATAGATCACATCTTCTCCAAGAAATACCAGCTTTCCCCCTTCAAATAGGACTTTTTCTCCCACAGATACCTGTTTTATCCGCAAAAGAGGACATTTTCTTCCAGAAAGGCCACATTTCTCCCAAATAGATCACATCTTCTCCAAGAAATACCAGCTTTCCCCCTTCAAATAGGACCTTTTCACCCACAAATACCTCTTTTATCCGCAAAAGAGGACAGCTTCTTTCAGACATGTCAGATTTCTCCCAAATATATCACATCTTCTCCAAGAAATACCACGTTTCCCCCTTCAAATAGGACCTTTTCACCCACAAATACCTGTTTTATCCCCAAAAGAGGACAGTTTCTTCCAGAAATGCCACATTTCTCCCAAATATATCACATCTTCTCCAAGAAATACCAGGTTTCCCCCTTGAAATAAGACCTTTTCACCCACAAATACCTCTTTTACCCCAAAAGAGCTCGTTTTCTTCCAGAAAGGCCACATTTCTCCCAAATATATCACATCTTCTCCAAGAAATACCAGGTTTCCCCCTTCAAATAGGACCTTTTCACCCACAAATACCTCTTTTATCAACAAAAGGGGACAGTTTCGTCCGGAAAGGCCACATTTCTCCCAAATATATCTCATCTTCTCCAAGAAATACCAGGTTTCCCCCTTCAAATAGGACCTTTTCACACACACATACCTCTTTTATCCCTCAAATTGGACATTTTCTTCCAGAAATGCCAGATTTCTCCCAAATATATCACATCTCCTCCTAGAAATACCAGCTTTCCCCCTTCAAATACGACCTTCTCACCCACAAATACCTCTTTTATCCCCAAAAGAGGACAGTTTCTTCCAGAAATGCCACATTTCTCCCAAATATATCACATCTTCTCCAAGAAATACCAGGTTTCCCCCTTCAAATAGGACCTTTTCACCCACAAATACCTCTTTTACCCCTAAAGAGCTCGGTTTCTTCCAGAAATGCCACATTTCTCCCAAATATATCACATCTCCTCCAAGAAATACCAGGTTTCCCCCTTCAAATAGGTCCTTTTCACCCACAAATACCTCTTTTATCCCCAAAAGAGGACAGTTTCTTCCGGAAAGACCACATTTCTCCCAAATATATCTCATCTTCTCCAAGAAATACCAGGTTTGCCCCTTCAAATAGGACCTTTTCACCCACAAATACCTCTTTTATCCCCAAAATAGGACAGTTTCTTCCAGAAATGCCACATTTCTCCCAAATATATCACATCTCCTCCAAGAAATACCAGGTTTCCCCCTTCAAATAGGACCTTTTCACCCACAAATACCTCTTTTATCCCCAAAAGAGGACAGTTTCTTCCAGAAATGCCATATATCTCCCAAATATATCACATCTTCTCCAAGAAATACCAGCTTTCCCCCTTCAAATAGGACCTTTTCACCCACAAATACCTCTTTTACCCCAAAAGAGCTCGTTTTCTTCCAGAAAGGCCACATTTCTCCCAAATATATCACATCTTCTCCAAGAAATACCAGGTTTCCCCCTTCAAATAGGACCTTTTCACCCACAAATACCTCTTTTATCCCCAAAAGAGGACAGTTTCTTCCAGAAAGGCCACATTTCTCCCTAATATACCACATCTTCTCCAAGAAATACAACGTTTCCCCTTTGGAAATAGGACCTTTTCACCCACAAATACCTCTTCTATCCCTCAAATTAGACATTTTCTTCCAGAAATGCCACATTTCTCCCAAATAGATCACATCTTCTCCAAGAAATAACAGGTTTTCCCGTGGAAATAGGACCTTCTCACCCACAAATACCTCTTTTATCCCCAAAAGAGGACAGTTTCTTCCAGAAATGCCACATTTCTCCCAAATATATCACATATTCTCCAAGATATGCCAGGATTCCTCCTGAAATAGGACCTTCTCACCCAAAACTACCAGCCTTCTCCCCAAAATTGGACATTTTCTTCCAAAAAGGCCACATTTCTCCCAAGTATAGCACATCTTCTCCAAGAAATACCACGATTCCCCCTTCAAATAGGACTTTTTCAGCCACAAATACCTCTTTTATCCCCAAAAGAGGACAGTTTCTTCCAGAAATGCCACATTTCTCCCAAATATATCACATCTTCTCCAAGAAATACCAGGTTCCCCCCTTGAAAAGGACCTTTTCACCCACAAATACATGTTTTGTCCCCAAGAGTACAGTTTCTTCCGGGAAGGCCAGATTTCTAACAAATATATCACATCTTCTCCAAGAAATACCAGGTTTCCCTCTTCAAATAGGACCTTTTCACCCACAAATACCTCTTTTATGTCCAAAAGAGGACAGTTTCTTCCAGAAATGCCACATTTCTCCCAAATATATCACATCTCCAAGAAATACCAGGTTTCCTCCTGAAATAGGACCTTGTCACCCACAGGTTCCTGTTTTATCCCTTTGTTCCGAGCGACTTTTCGTTTTGGAGTGTTTATCCGATGCTACACTTCAGCATTCTGTGACGAATAGAGTAGAAGAGAAAAGCCCCACTAATAAGATAGCTAGAAGCTCCAGAAGCCACACACGTTGTGCTTTCAGGGAGGACGTTCCAGAAAGTCGAGAGTTGTGGCTTCTTTCCTGCGGAGAAAAAACCCCCTGTTTTCAGGCAATGCTGGACGCTGAATTCGCATCTTCTCGGCATTTCAATACCGCTCCTTCGCTCTCGTGGCTCGAAAGCGGCACTCGCGCTGAACCGCTCCGGAGAGTCTGCAGTTGCTGGCCGGTCCATCGCGGTTCTGCCCGAGTGCCGCTTGCAGCCTTCAGCAGCGCTCTCGTTTCTCTCGGATGCCGGGAAAGAGCGACTTCAGCCGGATGCTTTGCTACGACGAGTGAGCGGCTTCTTCTGCGCACATCGCAATGGAGCGCTTTTGACTTCTCCATGTGTCCATGCAGAATGCACTACGCTTCTCTCTCATTCTTATCCCTTCCTTCCGAGCGACATTTCGTTTTGGAGTGTTTATCTGATGCTACACTTCAGCATTCTGTGACGAACAGAGTAGAAGTGGAAACCACACTAATAAGGCAGCTAGAAGTTCGAGGAGCGACACACGTAGTGCTTTCAGGGAGGACGTTCCAGAAAGTCGAGAGTTGTGGCTTGTTTCCTGCGGAGAAAAAACCCCCTGTTTTCAGGCAATGCAGTAGGCTGAATTCGCTCGTTCTCGGCATAGGAATGCCGCTCCTCCTCTCTCGTGGCTCGAAAGCGGCATTTGCGCTGAACCACACCGGACAGTCTGCAGTTGCAGACTACTGAATAGCCTGAAAACAGGGGGTTTTTTCTCCGCCGGAAACAAGCCACAACTCTCGACTTTCTGGAACGTCCTCCCGGAAAGCACTACGTGTGTCGCTCCTCGAACTTCTAGCTGCCTTATTAGTGGGGCTTTTCTCTTCTACTCTATTCGTCACAGAATGCTGATGTGTAGCATCGGATAAACACTCCAAAACGAAATGTCGCTCGGAAAAAGGGATAAGAATGAGAGAGAAGCGTAGTGCATTCTGCATGGACACATGGAGAAGTCAAAAGCGCTCCATTGCGATGTGCGCAGAAGAAGCCGCTCACTCGTCGGAGCAAAGCATCCGGCTGAAGTCGCTCTTTCCCGGCATCCGAGAGAAACGAGAGCGCTGCTGAAGGCTGCAAGCGGCACTCGGGCAGAACCGCGATGGACCGGCCAGCAACTGCAGACTCTCCGGAGCGGTTCAGCGCGAGTGCCGCTTTCGAGCCACGAGAGCGAAGGAGCGGTATTGAAATGCCGAGAAGATGCGAATTCAGCGTCCAGCATTGCCTGAAAACAGGGGGTTTTTTCTCCGCAGGAAAGAAGCCACAACTCTCGACTTTCTGGAACGTCCTCCCTGAAAGCACAACGTGTGTGGCTTCTGGAGCTTCTAGCTATCTTATTAGTGGGGCTTTTCTCTTCTACTCTATTCGTCACAGAATGCTGAAGTGTAGCATGGGATAAACACTCCAAAACGAAATGTCGCTCGGAAGGAAGGGATAAGAATGAGAGAGAAGAGTAGTGCATTCTGCATGGACACATGGAGAAGTCAGAAGCGCTCCATTGCGATATGCGCAGAAGAAGCCTCTCACTCGTCGGAGAAAAGCATCCGGCTGAAGTCGCTCTTTCCCGGCATCCGAGAGAAACGAGAGCGCTGCTGAAGGCTGCAAGCGGCACTCGGGCAGAACCGCGATGGACCGGACAGCAACTGCAGACTCTCCGGAGCGGTTCAGAGGGAGTGCCGCGTACGAGCCACGAGAGCGAAGGAGCGGTATTGAAATGCCGAGAAGGAGCGAATTCAGCGTCCTGCATTGCCTGAAAACAGGAGGTTTTTTCTCCGCAGGAAAGAAGCCACAACTCTCGACTTTCTGGAACGTCCTCCCTAAAAGCACAACGTGTGTGGCTTCTGGAGTTTCTAGCTGCCTTATTAGTGGGGCTTTTCTATTCTATTTTATTCGTCACAGAATGCTGAAGTGTAGCATCGGATAAACACTCCAAAACGAAAAGTCGCTCGGAACAAAGGGATAAAACAGGAATCTGTGGGTGACAAGGTCCTATTTCAGGAGGAAACCTGGAATTTCTTGGAGATGTGATATATTTGGGAGAAATGTGGCATTTCTAGAAGAAACAGTCCTCTTTGGGGATAAAACAGGTATTTGTGGGAGAAAAGGTCCTATTTGAAGAGGGAAACCTGGTATTTCTTGGAGAAGATGTGATATATTTGTTAGAAATCTGGCCTTTCTGGAAGAAACTGTCCTGTTTTGGGATAAAACAGGAATTTGTGGGAGAAAAGATCCTATTTGAAGGGGGAAACGTGGTATTTCTTGGAGAAGATGTGATCTATTTGGAGAAATGTGGCATTTCTGGAAGAAACTGTCCTCTTTTGGGGATAAAAGAGGTATTTGTGGGTGAAAAGGTCCTATTTGAAGGGGGAACCCTGGTATTTCTTGGAGGAGATGTGATATATTTGGGAGAAATGTGGCAAGTCTGGAAGAAGCTGTCCTATTTTGGGGATCAAACAGGTATTTGCGGGCGAAAAGGTCCTATTTGAAGGGGGAAACGTGGTATTTCTTGGAGAAGATGTGATATATCTGGGAGAAATGTGGCCTTTCTGGAAGAAAATGTCCAATTTGGGGGGAGAAGGCTGGTAGTTTTGGATGAGAAGGTCCTCTTTCAGGAGGAATCCTGGTATTTCTTGGAGAAGATGTGATATATTTGGGAGAAATCTGGCATTTCTGGAAGAAAATGTCCAATTTGGGGGGAGAAGGCTGGTAGTTTTGGGTGAGAAGGTCCTATTTCGGGAGGAATCCTGGCATTTCTTGGAGAAGATGTGATATATTTGGGAGAAATGTGGCCTTTCCGGAAGAAACTGTCCTCTTTTGGGGATAAAAGAGGTATTAGTGGTTGAAAAGGTCCTATTTGAAGGGGGAAACCTGGTATTTCTTGGAGAAGATGTGATATATTTGGGAGAAATGTGGCATTTCTGGAAGAAACTGTACTCTTTTGGGCATAAAACAGGCATTTGTGGGTGAAAAGGTCCTATTTCCAGGGGGAAACGTGGTATTTCTTGGAGAAGATGTGATATATTTGGGAGAAATGTGGCATTTCTGGAAGAAACTGTCGTATTTGGGGGACAAAAGAGGTATTTGTGGGTGAAAAGGTCCTATTTGAAGGGGGAAGCCTGGTATTTCTTGGAGAAGTTGTGATATATTTGGGAGAAATGAGGCATTTCTGGAAGAATATATCCAATTTGTGGGGAGAGGGCTGGTAGTTGTGGGTGAGAAGGTCCTATTTCAGGAGGAATCCTGGTATTTCTTGGAGAGGATGTGATCAATTTGGGAGAAATGTGGCATTTCTGGAAGAAACTGTCCTATTTTGGGGATAAAAGAGGTATTTGTGGGTGAAAAGGTCCTATTTGAAGGGGGAAAGCTGGTATTTCTTGGAGAAGATGTGATCTATTTGGGAGAAATGTGGCATTTCTGGAAGAAACGGTCCTCTTTTGGGGTTGAAACAGGTACTTGTGGATGAAAAGGTCCTATTTGAAGGGGGAACCCTGGTATTTCTTGGAGAAGATGTGATCTATTTGGGAGAAATGTGGCATTTCTGGAAGAAACGGTCCTCTTTTGGGGTTGAAACAGGTACTTGTGGATGAAAAGGTCCTATTTGAAGGGGGAACCCTGGTATTTCTTGGAGAAGATGTGATATATTTGGGAGAAATGTGGCATTTCTGGAAGAAACTGTCCTCTTTTGGGGTTAAAGGATGTATGTGGGTGAAAAGATCCTTTTTGAAGGGGGAAAGCTGGTATTTCTTGGAGAAGATGTGATCTATTTGGGAGAAATGTGGCATTTCTGGAAGAAACTGTCCTCTTTTGGGGATAAAACAGGTATTTGTGGGAGAAAAGGTCCTATTTGAAGGGGGAAACCTGGTATTTCTTGGAGAAGATATGATATATTTGGGTGAAATGTGGCATTTCTGGAAGAAACTGTCCTCTTTTGGGGATAAAAGAGGTATTTGTGGGTGAAAAGGTCCTATTTGAAGGGGGAAACGTGGTATTTCTTGGAGGAGATGTGATATATTTGGGAGAAATGTGGCATGTCTGGAAGAAACTGTCCTCTTTTGGGGATCAAACAGGTATTTGTGGGTGAAAAGGTCCTATTTGAAGGGGGAAAGCTGGTATTTCTTGGAGAAGATGTGATATATTTGGGAGAAATGTGGCATGTCTGGAAGAAAATGTCCTCTTTTGGGGATAAAACAGGTATTTCATGGAGAAAAGGTCCTATTTGAAGGGGGAAAGCTGGTATTTCTTGGAGAAGATGTGATATATTTGGGAGAAATGAGGCATTTCTGGAAGAAAATGTCCAATTTGTGGGGAGAGGGCTGGTAGTTTTGGGTGAGAAGGTCCTATTTCAGGAGGAATCCTGGTATTTCTTGGAGAAGATGTGATATATTTGGGAGAAATGTGGCCTTTCTGGAAGAAACTGTCCTCTTTTGGGGATAAAAGAGGTATTTGTGGGTGAAAAGGTCCTATTTGAAGGGGGAAAGCTGGTATTTCTTGGAGAAGATGTGATCTATTTGTGAGAAATGTGGCATTTCTGGAAGAAACGGTCCTCTTTTGGGGATGAAACAGGTACTTGTGGGTGAAAAGGTCCTATTTGAAGGGGGAAAGCTGGTATTTCTTGGAGAAGATGTGATATATTTGGGAGAAATGTGGCATTTCTGGAAGAAACTGTCCTCTTTTGGGGATAAAAGTAGTATGTGTGGGTGAAAAGGTCCTATTTGAAGGGGGAAACGTGGTATTTCTTGGAGAAGATGTGATCTATTTGGGAGAAATGTGGCATTTCTGGAAGAAACTGTCCTCTTTTGGGGATAAAGCAGGTATTTGTGGGTGAAAAGGTCCTATTTGATGGGGGAAACGTGGTATTTCTTGGAGAAGATATGATATAATTGGGTGAAATCTGGCATTTCTGGAAGAAACTGTCCTCTTTTGGGGATAAAAGAGGTATTTGTGGGTGAAAAGGTCCTATTTGAATGGGGAAACGTGGTATTTCTTGAAGGAGATGTGATATATTTGGGAGAAATGTGGCATGTCTGGAAGAAATTGTCCTCTTTTGGGGATCAAACAGGTATTTGTGGGTGAAAAGGTCCTATTTGAAGGGGGAAGGCTGGTATTTCTTGGAGAAGATGTGATATATTTGGGAGAAATGTGGCATTTCTGTAAGAAACTGTCCTCTTTTGGGGATAAAAGAGGTATTTGTGGGTGAAAAGGTCCTATTTGAAGTTGGAAACCTGGTATTTCTTGGAGGAGATGTGATATATTTGGGAGAAATGTGGCATGTCTGGAAGAAACTGTCCTATTTTGGGGATCAAACAGGTATTTGTGGGTGAAAAGGTCCTATTTGAAGGGGGAAACCTGGTATTTCTTGGAGAAGATGTGATCTATTTGGGAGAAATGAGGCATTTCTGGAAGAAACTGTCCTCTTTTGGGGGGAGAAGGCTGGTATTAGTGGGTGAGAAGGTCCTATTTCAGGAGGAATCCTGGTATTTCTTGGAGAAGATGTGATCTATTTGGGAGAAATGTGGCATTTCTGGAAGAAACTGTCCTCTTTTGGGGATAAAAGAGGTATTTGTGGGTGAAAAGGTCGTATTTGAAGGGGGAAAGCTGGTATTTCTTGGAGAAGATGTGATATATTTGGGAGAAATGTGGCATGTCTGTAAGAAACTGTCCTATTTGGGGGATAAAACAGGTATTTGTGGGTGAAAAGGTCCTATTTGAAGGGGGAAAGCTGGTATTTCTTGGAGAAGATGTGATATATTTGTGAGCAATGTGGCATTTCTGGAAGAAACTGTCCTCTTTTGGGGATAAAAGAGGTATTTGTGGGTGAAAAGGTCCTATTTGAAGGGGGAAAACTGGTATTTCTTGGAGAAGATGTGATATATTTGGGAGAAATGAGGCATTTCTGGAAGAAAATGTCCAATTTGGGGGGAGAATGCTGATAGTTGTGGGTGAGAAGGTCCTATTTCAGGAGGAATCCTGGTATTTCTTGGAGAAGAGGTGATATATTTGGGAGAAATGTGGCATTTCTGGAAGAAACTGTCCTCTTTTGGGGATAAAAGAGGTATTTGTGGGTGAAAAGGTCCTATTTGAAGGGGGAAACGTGGTATTTCTTGGAGAAGATGTGGTATATTTGGGAGAAATGTGGCATTTCTGGAAGAAACTGTACTCTTTTGGGGATCAAACAGGTATTTGTGGGTGATAAGGTCCTATTTGAAGGGGGTATCCTGGTATTTCTTGGAGAAGATGTGATATGTTTGGGTGAAATGTGGCATTTTTGACGTAACTGTCCTATTTTGGGGATAAAAGAGGTATTTGTGGGTGAAAAGGACCTATTTGAAGGGGGAAAGCTGGTATTTCTTGGTGAAGATGTGATCTACTTGGGAGAAATGTGGCCTTTCTGGAAGAAAATGTCCAATTTGGGGGGAGAAGGCTGGTAGTTTTGGGTGAAAAGGTCCTATTTCAGGAGGAATCCTGGTATTTCTTGGAGAAGATGTGATATATTTGGGAGAAATGTGGCATGTCTGGAAGAAACTGTCCTCTTTTGGGGATAAAAGAGGTATTAGTGTTTGAAAAGGTCCTATTTGAAGGGGGAACCCTGGTATTTCTTGGAGAAGATGTGATATATTTGGGAGTAATGTGGCATTTCTGGAAGATAATGTCCTCTTTTGGGGATAAAACAGGTATTTCATGGAGAAAAGGTCCTAATTGAAGGGGGAAACCTGGTATTTCTTGGAGAAGATGTGATATATTTGGGAGAAATGTGGCATTTCTGGAAGAAACTGTCCTATTTTGGGGATAAAAGAGGTATTTGTGGGTGAAAAGGTCCTATTTGAAGGGGGAAACCTGTTATTTCTTGGAGAAGAGGTGATATATTTGGGAGAAATGTGGCATTTCTGGAAGAAACTGTCCTCTTTTGGGGATAAAAGAGGTATTTGTGGGTGAAAAGGTCCTATTTGAAGGGGGAAACCTGGTATTTCTTGGAGAAGATGTGATATATTTGGGAGAAATGAGGCATTTCTGGAAGAAAATGTCCAATTTGTGGGGAGAAGGCTGGTAGATGTGGGTGAGAAGGTCTTATTTCAGGAGGAATCCTGTTATTTCTTGGAGAAGATGTGATATATTTGGGAGAAATGTGGCATTTCTGGAAGAAACTGTCCTCTTTTGGGGATAAAAGAGGTATTTGTGGGTGAGAAGGTCCTATTTGAAGGGGGAAAGCTGGTATTTCTTGGAGAAGATGTGATATATTTGGGAGAAATGTGGCCTTTCTGGAAGAAACTGTCCTCTTTTGGGGATAAAAGAGGTATTTGTGGGTGAAAAGGTCCTATTTGAAGGGGGATACCTGGTATTTCTTGGAGAAGATGTGATATATTTGGGAGAAATGTGGCATGTCTGGAAGAAACTGTCCTCTTTTTGGGATCAAACAGGTATTTGTGGGTGAAAAGGTCCTATTTGAAGGGGGAAACCTGTTATTTCTTGGAGAAGATGTGATATATTTGGGAGAAATGTGGCATTTCTTGAAGAAACTGTGCTCTTTTGGGGATAAAAGAGGTATTTGTGGGTGACAAGGTCCTATTTGAAGGGGGAAACCTGGTATTTCTTGGAGAAGATGTGATATATTTGGGAGAAATGAGGCATTTCAGGAAGAAAATGTCAAATTTGTGGGGAGAAGGCTGGTAGTTGTGGGTGAGAAGGTCCTATTTCAGGAGGAATCCTGGTATTTCTTGGAGAAGATGTGATATATTTGGGAGAAATGTGGCATTTCTGGAAGAAACTGTCCTATTTTGGGGATAAAAGAGGTATTTGTGGGTGAAAATGTCCTATTTGAAGGGGGAAACGTGGTATTTCTTGGAGAAGATGTGATATATTTGGGAGAAATGTGGCATGTCTGGAAGAAACTGTCCTCTTTTGGGGATAAAAGAGGTATGTGTGGGTGAAAAGGTCCTATTTCCAGGGGAAAACCTGGTATTTCTTGGAGAAGATGTGATCTATTTGGGAGAAATCGGGCATTTCTGGAAGAAACTGTCCTCTTTTGGGGATAGAACAGGTATTTGTGTGTGAAAAGGTCCTATTTGAAGGGGGAAAGCTGGTATTTCTTGGAGAAGATATGATATATTTGGGAGAAATGTGGCATTTCTGGAAGAAACTGTCCTATTTTGGGGATAAAAGAGGAATTTGTGGGTGAAAACGTCCTATTTGAAGGGGGAAACGTGGTATTTCTTGGAGAAGATGTGATATATTTGGGAGAAATCCGGCATTTCTGGAAGAATATGTCCAATTTGAGGGATAAAAGAGGTATTTGTGGTTGAAAAGGTCCTATTTGAAGGGGGAAACCTGTTATTTCTTGGAGAAGATGTGATATATTTGGGAGAAATGTGGCCTTTCCGGAAGAAACTGTCCTCTTTTGGGGATAAAACAGGTATTTGTGGGTGAAAAGGTCCTATTTGAAGGGGGAAACGTGGTATTTCTTGGAGAAGATGTGGTATATTTGGGAGAAATGTGGCATTTCTTGAAGAAACTGTCCTCTTTTGGGGATAAAACAGGTATTTGTGGGTGAAAAGGTCCTATTTGAAGGGGGAAAGCTGGTATTTCTTGGAGAAGATGTGATATATTTGGGAGAAATGTGGCATTTCTGGAAGAAACTGTCCTCTTTTGGGGATAAAACAGGTATTTGTGGGAGAAAAGGTCCTATTTGAAGGGGGAAACCTGGTATTTCTTGGAGAAGATGTGATATATTTGGGAGAAATGTGGCATTTCTGGAAGAAACTGTCCTCTTTTGGGGATAAAACAGGTATTTGTGGGTGAAAAGGTCCTATTTCCAGGGGGAAACGTGGTAATTCTTGGAGAAGATGTGATATATTTGGGAGAAATGTGGCATTTCTGGAAGAAACTGTCCTCTTTTGGGGATAAAAGAGGTATTTGTGGGTGAAAAGGTCGTATTTGAAGGGGGAAGCCTGGTATTTCTTGGAGAAGATGTGATCTATTTGGGAGAAATGAGGCATTTCTGGAAGAATATATCCAATTTGTGGGGAGAGGGCTGGTAGTTGTGGGTGAGAAGGTCGTATTTCAGGAGGAATCCTGGTATTTCTAGGAGAGGATGTGATCTATTTGGGAGAAATGTGGCATTTCTGGAAGAAACGGTCCTCTTTTGGGGATGAAACAGGTACTTGTGGGTGAAAAGGTCCTATTTGAAGGGGGAAAGCTGGTATTTCTTGGAGAAGATGTGATATATTTGGGAGAAATGTGGCATTTCTGGAAGAAACTGTCCTCTTTTGGGGATAAAAGTAGTATGTGTGGGTGAAAAGGTCCTATTTGAAGGGGGAAACGTGGTATTTCTTGGAGAAGATGTGATCTATTTGGGAGAAATCTGGCATTTCTGGAAGAAACTGTCCTCTTTTGGGGATAAAGCAGGTATTTGTGGGTGAAAAGGTCCTATTTGATGGGGGAAACGTGGTATTTCTTGGAGAAGATATGATATATTTGGGTGAAATGTGGCATTTCTGGAAGAAACTGTCCTCTTTTGGGGATAAAAGAGGTATTTGTGGGTGAAAAGGTCCTATTTGAATGGGGAAACGTGGTATTTCTTGAAGGAGATGTGATATATTTGGGAGAAATGTGGCATGTCTGGAAGAAACTGTCCTCTTTTGGGGATAAAAGAGGTATTTGTGGGTGAAAAGGTCGTATTTGAAGGGGGAAGCCTGGTATTTCTTGGAGAAGATGTGATCTATTTGGGAGAAATGAGGCATTTCTGGAAGAATATATCCAATTTGTGGGGAGAGGGCTGGTAGTTGTGGGTGAGAAGGTCGTATTTCAGGAGGAATCCTGGTATTTCTAGGAGAGGATGTGATCTATTTGGGAGAAATGTGGCATTTCTGGAAGAAACGGTCCTCTTTTGGGGATGAAACAGGTACTTGTGGGTGAAAAGGTCCTATTTGAAGGGGGAAAGCTGGTATTTCTTGGAGAAGATGTGATATATTTGGGAGAAATGTGGCATTTCTGGAAGAAACTGTCCTCTTTTGGGGATAAAAGTAGTATGTGTGGGTGAAAAGGTCCTATTTGAAGGGGGAAACGTGGTATTTCTTGGAGAAGATGTGATCTATTTGGGAGAAATCTGGCATTTCTGGAAGAAACTGTCCTCTTTTGGGGATAAAGCAGGTATTTGTGGGTGAAAAGGTCCTATTTGATGGGGGAAACGTGGTATTTCTTGGAGAAGATATGATATATTTGGGTGAAATGTGGCATTTCTGGAAGAAACTGTCCTCTTTTGGGGATAAAAGAGGTATTTGTGGGTGAAAAGGTCCTATTTGAATGGGGAAACGTGGTATTTCTTGAAGGAGATGTGATATATTTGGGAGAAATGTGGCATGTCTGGAAGAAACTGTCCTCTTTTGGGGATCAAACAGGTATTTGTGGGTGAAAAGGTCCTATTTGAAGGGGGAAGGCTGGTATTTCTTGGAGAAGATGTGATATATTTGGGAGAAATGTGGCCTTTCTGGAAGAAACTGTCCTCTTTTGGGGATAAAAGAGGTATTTGTGGGTGAAAAGGTCCTATTTGAAGTTGGAAACCTGGTATTTCTTGGAGGAGATGTGATATATTTGGGAGAAATGTGGCATGTCTGGAAGAAACTGTCCTATTTTGGGGATCAAACAGGTATTTGTGGGTGAAAAAGTCCTATTTGAAGGGGGAAACCTGGTATTTCTTGGAGAAGATGTGATCTATTTGGGAGAAATGAGGCATTTCTGGAAGAAACTGTCCTCTTTTGGGGGGAGAAGCCTGGTATTAGTGGGTGAGAAGGTCCTATTTCAGGAGGAATCCTGGTATTTCTTGGAGAAGATGTGATATATTTGGGAGAAATGTGGCATTTCTGGAAGAAACTGTCCTCTTTTGGGGATAAAAGAGGTATTTGTGGGTGAAAAGGTCCTATTTGAAGGGGGAAAGCTGGTATTTATTGGAGAAGATGTGATATATTTGGGAGAAATGTGGCATTTCTGTAAGAAACTGTCCTATTTGGGGGATAAAACAGGTATTTGTGGGTGAAAAGGTCCTATTTGAAGGGGGAACCCTGGTATTTCTTGGAGAAGATGTGATCTATTTGGGAGAAATGTGGCATTTCTGGAAGAAACTGTCCTCTTTTGGGGATAAAAGAGGTATTTCTGGGTGGAAAGGTCCTATTTGAAGGGGGAAACCTGGTATATCTTGGAGAAGATGTGATATATTTGGGAGAAATGAGGCATTTCTGGAAGAAAATGTCCAATTTGGGGGGAGAAGGCTGATAGTTGTGGGTGAGAAGGTCCTATTTCAGGAGGAATCCTGGTATTTCTTGGAGAAGAGGTGATATATTTGGGAGAAATGTGGCATTTCTGGAAGAAACTGTCCTATTTTGGGGATAAAAGAGGTATTTGTGGGTGAAAAGGTCCTATTTGAAGGGGGAAACGTGGTATTTCTTGGAGAAGATGTGGTATATTTGGGAGAAATGTGGCATTTCTGGAAGAAACTGTACTCTTTTGGGGATAAAACAGGTATTTGTGGGTGATAAGGTCCTATTTGAAGGGGGTATCCTGGTATTTCTTGGAGAAGATGTGATATGTTTGGGTGAAATGTGGCATTTTTGACGTAACTGTCCTATTTTGGGGATAAAAGAGGTATTTGTGGGTGAAAAGGACCTATTTGAAGGGGGAAAGCTGGTATTTCTTGGAGAAGATGTGATCTACTTGGGAGAACTGTGGCCTTTCTGGAAGAAAATGTCCAATTTGGGGGAAGAAGGCTGGTAGTTTTGGGTGAAAAGGTCCTATTTCAGGAGGAATCCTGGTATTTCTTGGAGAAGATGTGATCTATTTGGGAGAAATGTGGCATTTCTGGAAGAAAATGTCCAATTTGGGGGGAGAAGGCTGGTAGTTTTCGGTGAGAAGGTCCTATTTCAGAAGGAATCCTGGCATTTCTTGGAGAAGATGTGATATATTTGGGAGAAATGTGGCATGTCTGGAAGAAACTGTCCTCTTTTGGGGATAAAAGAGGTATTAGTGGTTGAAAAGGTCCTATTTGAAGGGGGAAACCTGGTATTTCTTGGAGAAGATGTGATATATTTGGGAGAAATGTGGCCTTTCTGGAAGAAACTGTCCTCTTTTGGGGATAAAACAGGTATTTCATGGAGAAAAGGTCCTAATTGAAGGGGGAAACCTGGTATTTCTTGGAGAAGATGTGATATATTTGGGAGAAATGTGGCCTTTCTGGAAGAAACTGTCCTATTTTGGGGATAAAACAGGTATTTGTGGTTGAAAAGGTCCTATTTGAAGGGGGAAACCTGTTATTTCTTGGAGAAGAGGTGATATATTTGGGAGAAATGTGGCATTTCTGGAAGAAACTGTCCTCTTTTGGGGATCAAAGAGGTATTTGTGGGTGAAAAGGTCCTATTTGAAGGGGGAACCCTGGTATTTCTTGGAGAAGATGTGATCTATTTGGGAGAAATGAGGCATTTCTGGAAGAAAATGTCCAATTTGTGGGGAGAAGGCTGGTATATGTGGGTGAGAAGGTCTTATTTCAGGAGGAATCCTGTTATTTCTTGGAGAAGATGTGATATATTTGGGAGAAATGTGGCATTTCTGGAAGAAACTGTCCTCTTTTGGGGATAAAAGAGGTATTTGTGGGTGAGAAGGTCCTATTTGAAGGGGGAAAGCTGGTATTTCTTGGAGAAGATGTGATGTATTTGGGAGAAATGTGGCATTTCTTGGAGAAACTGTCCTCTTTTGGGGATAAAAGAGGTATTTGTGGGTGAAAAGGTCCTATTTGAAGGGGGATACCTGGTATTTCTTGGAGAAGATGTGATATATTTGGGAGAAATGTGGCATGTCTGGAAGAAACTGTCCTCTTTTGGGGATCAAACAGGTATTTTTGGGTGAAAAGGTCCTATTTGAAGGGGGAAAGCTGGTATTTCTTGGAGAAGATGTGATATATTTGGGAGAAATGTGGCATGTCTGGAAGAAAATGTCCAATTTGGGGGGAGAAGGCTGGTAGTTGTGGGAGAAAAGGTCCTATTTCTAGAGGAATCCTGGTATTTCTTGGAGGAGATGTGATATGTTTGGGAGAAATGTGGCCTATCTGGAAGAAACTGTCCTCTTTTGGGGATAAAAGAGGTATTTGTGGGTGAAAAGGTCCTATTTGAAGGGGGAAACCTGTTATTTCTTGGAGAAGATGTGATATATTTGGGAGAAATGTGGCATTTCTGGAAGAAACTGTCCTCTTTTGGGGATAAAAGAGGTATTTGTGGGTGAAAAGGTCCTATTTGAAGGGGGAAACCTGGTATTTCTTGGAGAAGATGTGATATATTTGGGAGAAATGAGGCATTTCAGGAAGAAAATGTCAAATTTGTGGGGAGAAGGCTGGTAGTTTTGGGTGAGAACGTCCTATTTCAGTAGGAATCCTGGTATTTCTTGGAGAAGATGTGATCTATTTGGGAGAAATGTGGCATTTCTGGAAGAAACTGTCCTATTTTGGGGATAAAAGAGGTATTTGTGGGTGAAAAGGTCCTATTTGAAGGGGGAAACGTGGTATTTCTTGGAGGAGATGTGATATATTTGGGAGAAATGTGGCATGTCTGGAAGAAACTGTCCTCTTTTGGGGATCAAACAGGTATTTGTGGGTGAAAAGGTCCTATTTGAAGGGGGAAAGCTGGTATTTCTTGGAGAAGATGTGATATATTTGGGAGAAATGTGGCATTTCTGGAAGAAACTGTCCTCTTTTGGGGATAAAACAGGTATTTCATGGAGAAAAGGTCCTATTTGAAGGGGGAAGCCTGGTATTTCTTGGAGAAGATGTGATATATTTGGGAGAAATGAGGCATTTCTGGAAGAAAATGTCCAATTTGTGGGGAGAGGGCTGGTAGTTTTGGGTGAGAAGGTCCTATTTCAGGAGGAATCCTGGTATTTCTTGGAGAAGATGTGATATATTTGGGAGAAATGTGGCCTTTCTGGAAGAAACTGTCCTCTTTTGGGGATAAAAGAGGTATTTGTGGGTGAAAAGGTCCTATTTGAAGGGGGAAAGCTGGTATTTCTTGGAGAAGATGTGATCTATTTGTGAGAAATGTGGCATTTCTGGAAGAAACGGTCCTCTTTTGGGGATGAAACAGGTACTTGTGGGTGAAAAGGTCCTATTTGAAGGGGGAAAGCTGGTATTTCTTGGAGAAGATGTGATATATTTGGGAGAAATGTGGCATTTCTGGAAGAAACTGTCCTCTTTTGGGGATAAAAGTAGTATGTGTGGGTGAAAAGGTCCTATTTGAAGGGGGAAACGTGGTATTTCTTGGAGAAGATGTGATCTATTTGGGAGAAATGTGGCATTTCTGGAAGAAACTGTCCTCTTTTGGGGATAAAGCACGTATTTGTGGGTGAAAAGGTCCTATTTGATGGGGGAAACGTGGTATTTCTTGGAGAAGATATGATATAATTGGGTGAAATCTGGCATTTCTGGAAGAAACTGTCCTCTTTTGGGGATAAAAGAGGTATTTGTGGGTGAAAAGGTCCTATTTGAATGGGGAAACGTGGTATTTCTTGAAGGAGATGTGATATATTTGGGAGAAATGTGGCATGTCTGGAAGAAATTGTCCTCTTTTGGGGATCAAACAGGTATTTGTGGGTGAAAAGGTCCTATTTGAAGGGGGAAGGCTGGTATTTCTTGGAGAAGATGTGATATATTTGGGAGAAATGTGGCATTTCTGTAAGAAACTGTCCTCTTTTGGGGATAAAAGAGGTATTTGTGGGTGAAAAGGTCCTATTTGAAGTTGGAAACCTGGTATTTCTTGGAGGAGATGTGATATATTTGGGAGAAATGTGGCATGTCTGGAAGAAACTGTCCTATTTTGGGGATCAAACAGGTATTTGTGGGTGAAAAGGTCCTATTTGAAGGGGGAAACCTGGTATTTCTTGGAGAAGATGTGATCTATTTGGGAGAAATGAGGCATTTCTGGAAGAAACTGTCCTCTTTTGGGGGGAGAAGCCTGGTATTAGTGGGTGAGAAGGTCCTATTTCAGGAGGAATCCTGGTATTTCTTGGAGAAGATGTGATCTATTTGGGAGAAATGTGGCATTTCTGGAAGAAACTGTCCTCTTTTGGGGATAAAAGAGGTATTTGTGGGTGAAAAGGTCGTATTTGAAGGGGGAAAGCTGGTATTTCTTGGAGAAGATGTGATATATTTGGGAGAAATGTGGCATGTCTGTAAGAAACTGTCCTATTTGGGGGATAAAACAGGTATTTGTGGGTGAAAAGGTCCTATTTGAAGGGGGAAAGCAGGTATTTCTTGGAGAAGATGTGATATATTTGTGAGCAATGTGGCATTTCTGGAAGAAACTGTCCTCTTTTGGGGATAAAAGAGGTATTTGTGGGTGAAAAGGTCCTATTTGAAGGGGGAAAACTGGTATTTCTTGGAGAAGATGTGATATATTTGGGAGAAATGAGGCATTTCTGGAAGAAAATGTCCAATTTGGGGGGAGAATGCTGATAGTTGTGGGTGAGAAGGTCCTATTTCAGGAGGAATCCTGGTATTTCTTGGAGAAGAGGTGATATATTTGGGAGAAATGTGGCATTTCTGGAAGAAACTGTCCTCTTTTGGGGATAAAAGAGGTATTTGTGGGTGAAAAGGTCCTATTTGAAGGGGGAAACGTGGTATTTCTTGGAGAAGATGTGGTATATTTGGGAGAAATGTGGCATTTCTGGAAGAAACTGTACTCTTTTGGGGATCAAACAGGTATTTGTGGGTGATAAGGTCCTATTTGAAGGGGGTATCCTGGTATTTCTTGGAGAAGATGTGATATGTTTGGGTGAAATGTGGCATTTTTGACGTAACTGTCCTATTTTGGGGATAAAAGAGGTATTTGTGGGTGAAAAGGACCTATTTGAAGGGGGAAAGCTGGTATTTCTTGGAGAAGATGTGATCTACTTGGGAGAAATGTGGCCTTTCTGGAAGAAAATGTCCAATTTGGGGGGAGAAGGCTGGTAGTTTTGGGTGAAAAGGTCCTATTTCAGGAGGAATCCTGGTATTTCTTGGAGAAGATGTGATATATTTGGGAGAAATGTGGCATGTCTGGAAGAAACTGTCCTCTTTTGGGGATAAAAGAGGTATTAGTGTTTGAAAAGGTCCTATTTGAAGGGGGAACCCTGGTATTTCTTGGAGAAGATGTGATATATTTGGGAGTAATGTGGCATTTCTGGAAGATAATGTCCTCTTTTGGGGATAAAACAGGTATTTCATGGAGAAAAGGTCCTAATTGAAGGGGGAAACCTGGTATTTCTTGGAGAAGATGTGATATATTTGGGAGAAATGTGGCATTTCTGGAAGAAACTGTCCTATTTTGGGGATAAAAGAGGTATTTGTGGGTGAAAAGGTCCTATTTGAAGGGGGAAACCTGTTATTTCTTGGAGAAGAGGTGATCTATTTGGGAGAAATGTGGCATTTCTGGAAGAAACTGTCCTCTTTTGGGGATAAAAGAGGTATTTGTGGGTGAAAAGGTCCTATTTGAAGGGGGAAACCTGGTATTTCTTGGAGAAGATGTGATATATTTGGGAGAAATGAGGCATTTCTGGAAGAAAATGTCCAATTTGTGGGGAGAAGGCTGGTAGATGTGGGTGAGAAGGTCTTATTTCAGGAGGAATCCTGTTATTTCTTGGAGAAGATGTGATATATTTGGGAGAAATGTGGCATTTCTGGAAGAAACTGTCCTCTTTTGGGGATAAAAGAGGTATTTGTGGGTGAGAAGGTCCTATTTGAAGGGGGAAAGCTGGTATTTCTTGGAGAAGATGTGATATATTTGGGAGAAATGTGGCCTTTCTGGAAGAAACTGTCCTCTTTTGGGGATAAAAGAGGTATTTGTGGGTGAAAAGGTCCTATTTGAAGGGGGATACCTGGTATTTCTTGGAGAAGATGTGATATATTTGGGAGAAATGTGGCATGTCTGGAAGAAACTGTCCTCTTTTTGGGATCAAACAGGTATTTGTGGGTGAAAAGGTCCTATTTGAAGGGGGAAAGCTGGTATTTCTTGGAGAAGATGTGATATATTTGGGAGAAATGTGGCATGTCTGGAAGAAAATGTCCAATTTGGGGGGAGAAGGCTGGTAGTTGTGGGAGAAAAGGTCCTATTTCTAGAGGAATCCTGGTATTTCTTGGAGGAGATGTGATATGTTTGGGAGAAATGTGGCCTATCTGGAAGAAACTGTCCTCTATTGGGGATAAAAGAGGTATTTGTGGGTGAAAAGGTCCTATTTGAAGGGGGAAACCTGTTATTTCTTGGAGAAGATGTGATATATTTGGGAGAAATGTGGCATTTCTTGAAGAAACTGTCCTCTTTTGGGGATAAAAGAGGTATTTGTGGGTGACAAGGTCCTATTTGAAGGGGGAAACCTGGTATTTCTTGGAGAAGATGTGATATATTTGGGAGAAATGAGGCATTTCAGGAAGAAAATGTCAAATTTGTGGGGAGAAGGCTGGTAGTTGTGGGTGAGAAGGTCCTATTTCAGGAGGAATCCTGGTATTTCTTGGAGAAGATGTGATATATTTGGGAGAAATGTGGCATTTCTGGAAGAAACTGTCCTATTTTGGGGATAAAAGAGGTATTTGTGGGTGAAAATGTCCTATTTGAAGGGGGAAACGTGGTATTTCTTGGAGAAGATGTGATATATTTGGGAGAAATGTGGCATGTCTGGAAGAAACTGTCCTCTTTTGGGGATAAAAGAGGTATGTGTGGGTGAAAAGGTCCTATTTCCAGGGGAAAACCTGGTATTTCTTGGAGAAGATGTGATCTATTTGGGAGAAATCGGGCATTTCTGGAAGAAACTGTCCTCTTTTGGGGATAGAACAGGTATTTGTGTGTGAAAAGGTCCTATTTGAAGGGGGAAAGCTGGTATTTCTTGGAGAAGATATGATATATTTGGGAGAAATGTGGCATTTCTGGAAGAAACTGTCCTCTTTTGGGGATAAAAGAGGAATTTGTGGGTGAAAAGGTCCTATTTGAAGGGGGAAACGTGGTATTTCTTGGAGAAGATGTGATATATTTGGGAGAAATCCGGCATTTCTGGAAGAATATGTCCAATTTGAGGGATAAAAGAGGTATTTGTGGTTGAAAAGGTCCTATTTGAAGGGGGAAACCTGGTATTTCTTGGAGAAGATGTGATATATTTCGGAGAAATGTGGCCTTTCTGGAAGAAACTGTCCTCTTTTGGGGATAAAACAGGTATTTGTGGGTGAAAAGGTCCTATTTGAAGGGGGAAACGTGGTATTTCTTGGAGAAGATGTGGTATATTTGGGTGAAATGTGGCATTTTTGACGTAACTGTCCTATTTTGGGGATAAAAGAGGTATTTGTGGGTGAAAAGGACCTATTTGAAGGGGGAAAGCTGGTATTTCTTGGAGAAGATGTGATCTACTTGGGAGAAATGTGGCCTTTCTGGAAGAAAATGTCCAATTTGGGGGGAGAAGGCTGGTAGTTTTGGGTGAAAAGGTCCTATTTCAGGAGGAATCCTGGTATTTCTTGGAGAAGATGTGATATATTTGGGAGAAATGTGGCATGTCTGGAAGAAACTGTCCTCTTTTGGGGATAAAAGAGGTATTAGTGTTTGAAAAGGTCCTATTTGAAGGGGGAACCCTGGTATTTCTTGGAGAAGATGTGATATATTTGGGAGTAATGTGGCATTTCTGGAAGATAATGTCCTCTTTTGGGGATAAAACAGGTATTTCATGGAGAAAAGGTCCTAATTGAAGGGGGAAACCTGGTATTTCTTGGAGAAGATGTGATATATTTGGGAGAAATGTGGCATTTCTGGAAGAAACTGTCCTATTTTGGGGATAAAAGAGGTATTTGTGGGTGAAAAGGTCCTATTTGAAGGGGGAAACCTGTTATTTCTTGGAGAAGAGGTGATATATTTGGGAGAAATGTGGCATTTCTGGAAGAAACTGTCCTCTTTTGGGGATAAAAGAGGTATTTGTGGGTGAAAAGGTCCTATTTGAAGGGGGAAACCTGGTATTTCTTGGAGAAGATGTGATATATTTGGGAGAAATGAGGCATTTCTGGAAGAAAATGTCCAATTTGTGGGGAGAAGGCTGGTAGATGTGGGTGAGAAGGTCTTATTTCAGGAGGAATCCTGTTATTTCTTGGAGAAGATGTGATATATTTGGGAGAAATGTGGCATTTCTGGAAGAAACTGTCCTCTTTTGGGATAAAAGAGGTATTTGTGGGTGAGAAGGTCCTATTTGAAGGGGGAAAGCTGGTATTTCTTGGAGAAGATGTGATATATTTGGGAGAAATGTGGCCTTTCTGGAAGAAACTGTCCTCTTTTGGGGATAAAAGAGGTATTTGTGGGTGAAAAGGTCCTATTTGAAGGGGGATACCTGGTATTTCTTGGAGAAGATGTGATATATTTGGGAGAAATGTGGCATGTCTGGAAGAAACTGTCCTCTTTTTGGGATCAAACAGGTATTTGTGGGTGAAAAGGTCCTATTTGAAGGGGGAAAGCTGGTATTTCTTGGAGAAGATGTGATATATTTGGGAGAAATGTGGCATGTCTGGAAGAAAATGTCCAATTTGGGGGGAGAAGGCTGGTAGTTGTGGGAGAAAAGGTCCTATTTCTAGAGGAATCCTGGTATTTCTTGGAGGAGGATGTGATATGTTTGGGAGAAATGTGGCCTATCTGGAAGAAACTGTCCTCTATTGGGGATAAAAGAGGTATTTGTGGGTGAAAAGGTCCTATTTGAAGGGGGAAACCTGTTATTTCTTGGAGAAGATGTGATCTATTTGTGAGAAATGTGGCATTTCTTGAGAAACTGTCCTCTTTTGGGGATAAAAGAGGTATTTGTGGGTGACAAGGTCCTATTTGAAGGGGGAAACCTGGTATTTCTTGGAGAAGATGTGATATATTTGGGAGAAATGAGGCATTTCAGGAAGAAAATGTCAAATTTGTGGGGAGAAGGCTGGTAGTTGTGGTGAGAAGGTCCTATTTCAGGAGGAATCCTGGTATTTCTTGGAGAAGATGTGATATATTTGGGAGAAATGTGGCATTTCTGGAAGAAACTGTCCTATTTTGGGGATAAAAGAGGTATTTGTGGGTGAAAATGTCCTATTTGAAGGGGAAACGTGGTATTTCTTGGAGAAGATGTGATATATTTGGGAGAAATGTGGCATGTCTGGAAGAAACTGTCCTCTTTTGGGGATAAAAGAGGTATGTGTGGGTGAAAAGGTCCTATTTCCAGGGGAAAACCTGGTATTTCTTGGAGAAGATGTGATCTATTTGGGAGAAATCGGGCATTTCTGGAAGAAACTGTCCTCTTTTGGGGATAGAACAGGTATTTGTGTGTGAAAAGGTCCTATTTGAAGGGGGAAAGCTGGTATTTCTTGGAGAAGATATGATATATTTGGGAGAAATGTGGCATTTCTGGAAGAAACTGTCCTCTTTTGGGGATAAAAGAGGAATTTGTGGGTGAAAAGGTCCTATTTGAAGGGGGAAACGTGGTATTTCTTGGAGAAGATGTGATATATTTGGGAGAAATCCGGCATTTCTGGAAGAATATGTCCAATTTGAGGGATAAAAGAGGTATTTGTGGTTGAAAAGGTCCTATTTGAAGGGGGAAACCTGGTATTTCTTGGAGAAGATGTGATATATTTCGGAGAAATGTGGCCTTTCTGGAAGAAACTGTCCTCTTTTGGGGATAAAACAGGTATTTGTGGGTGAAAAGGTCCTATTTGAAGGGGGAAACGTGGTATTTCTTGGAGAAGATGTGGTATATTTGGGAGAAATGTGGCATTTCTTGAAGAAACTGTCCTCTTTTGGGGATAAAACAGGTATTTGTGGGTGAAAAGGTCCTATTTGAAGGGGGAAAGCTGGTATTTCTTGGAGAAGATGTGATATATTTGGGAGAAATGTGGCATTTCTGGAAGAAACTGTCCTCTTTTGGGGATAAAACAGGTATTTGTGGGAGAAAAGGTCCTATTTGAAGGGGGAAACCTGGTATTTCTTGGAGAAGATGTGATATATTTGGGAGAAATGTGGCATTTCTGGAAGAAACTGTCCTCTTTTGGGGATAAAACAGGTATTTGTGGGTGAAAAGGTCCTATTTCCAGGGGGAAACGTGGTAATTCTTGGAGAAGATGTGATATATTTGGGAGAAATGTGGCATTTCTGGAAGAAACTGTCCTCTTTTGGGGATAAAAGAGGTATTTGTGGGTGAAAAGGTCGTATTTGAAGGGGGAAGCCTGGTATTTCTTGGAGAAGATGTGATCTATTTGGGAGAAATGAGGCATTTCTGGAAGAATATATCCAATTTGTGGGGAGAGGGCTGGTAGTTGTGGGTGAGAAGGTCGTATTTCAGTAGGAATCCTGGTATTTCTAGGAGAGGATGTGATCTATTTGGGAGAAATGTGGCATTTCTGGAAGAAACGGTCCTCTTTTGGGGATGAAACAGGTACTTGTGGGTGAAAAGGTCCTATTTGAAGGGGGAAAGCTGGTATTTCTTGGAGAAGATGTGATATATTTGGGAGAAATGTGGCATTTCTGGAAGAAACTGTCCTCTTTTGGGGATAAAAGTAGTATGTGTGGGTGAAAAGGTCCTATTTGAAGGGGGAAACGTGGTATTTCTTGGAGAAGATGTGATCTATTTGGGAGAAATCTGGCATTCTGGAAGAAACTGTCCTCTTTTGGGGATAAAGCAGGTATTTGTGGGTGAAAAGGTCCTATTTGATGGGGAAACGTGGTATTTCTTGGAGAAGATATGATATATTTGGGTGAAATGTGGCATTTCTGGAAGAAACTGTCCTCTTTTGGGGATAAAAGAGGTATTTGTGGGTGAAAAGGTCCTATTTGAATGGGGAAACGTGGTATTTCTTGAAGGAGATGTGATATATTTGGGAGAAATGTGGCATGTCTGGAAGAAACTGTCCTCTTTTGGGGATCAAACAGGTATTTGTGGGTGAAAAGGTCCTATTTGAAGGGGGAAGGCTGGTATTTCTTGGAGAAGATGTGATATATTTGGGAGAAATGTGGCCTTTCTGGAAGAAACTGTCCTCTTTTGGGGATAAAAGAGGTATTTGTGGGTGAAAAGGTCCTATTTGAAGTTGGAAACCTGGTATTTCTTGGAGGAGATGTGATATATTTGGGAGAAATGTGGCATGTCTGGAAGAAACTGTCCTATTTTGGGGATCAAACAGGTATTTGTGGGTGAAAAAGTCCTATTTGAAGGGGGAAACCTGGTATTTCTTGGAGAAGATGTGATCTATTTGGGAGAAATGAGGCATTTCTGGAAGAAACTGTCCTCTTTTGGGGGGAGAAGCCTGGTATTAGTGGGTGAGAAGGTCCTATTTCAGGAGGAATCCTGGTATTTCTTGGAGAAGATGTGATATATTTGGGAGAAATGTGGCATTTCTGGAAGAAACTGTCCTCTTTTGGGGATAAAAGAGGTATTTGTGGGTGAAAAGGTCCTATTTGAAGGGGGAAAGCTGGTATTTATTGGAGAAGATGTGATATATTTGGGAGAAATGTGGCATTTCTGTAAGAAACTGTCCTATTTGGGGGATAAAACAGGTATTTGTGGGTGAAAAGGTCCTATTTGAAGGGGGAACCCTGGTATTTCTTGGAGAAGATGTGATCTATTTGGGAGAAATGTGGCATTTCTGGAAGAAACTGTCCTCTTTTGGGGATAAAAGAGGTATTTCTGGGTGGAAAGGTCCTATTTGAAGGGGGAAACCTGGTATATCTTGGAGAAGATGTGATATATTTGGGAGAAATGAGGCATTTCTGGAAGAAAATGTCCAATTTGGGGGGAGAAGGCTGATAGTTGTGGGTGAGAAGGTCCTATTTCAGGAGGAATCCTGGTATTTCTTGGAGAAGAGGTGATATATTTGGGAGAAATGTGGCATTTCTGGAAGAAACTGTCCTATTTTGGGGATAAAAGAGGTATTTGTGGGTGAAAAGGTCCTATTTGAAGGGGAAACGTGGTATTTCTTGGAGAAGATGTGGTATATTTGGGAGAAATGTGGCATTTCTGGAAGAAACTGTACTCTTTTGGGGATAAAACAGGTATTTGTGGGTGATAAGGTCCTATTTGAAGGGGGTATCCTGGTATTTCTTGGAGAAGATGTGATATGTTTGGGTGAAATGTGGCATTTTTGACGTAACTGTCCTATTTTGGGGATAAAAGAGGTATTTGTGGGTGAAAAGGACCTATTTGAAGGGGGAAAGCTGGTATTTCTTGGAGAAGATGTGATCTACTTGGGAGAACTGTGGCCTTTCTGGAAGAAAATGTCCAATTTGGGGGAAGAAGGCTGGTAGTTTTGGGTGAAAAGGTCCTATTTCAGGAGGAATCCTGGTATTTCTTGGAGAAGATGTGATCTATTTGGGAGAAATGTGGCATTTCTGGAAGAAAATGTCCAATTTGGGGGGAGAAGGCTGGTAGTTTTCGGTGAGAAGGTCCTATTTCAGAAGGAATCCTGGCATTTCTTGGAGAAGATGTGATATATTTGGGAGAAATGTGGCATGTCTGGAAGAAACTGTCCTCTTTTGGGGATAAAAGAGGTATTAGTGGTTGAAAAGGTCCTATTTGAAGGGGGAAACCTGGTATTTCTTGGAGAAGATGTGATATATTTGGGAGAAATGTGGCATTTCTGGAAGAAAATGTCCTCTTTTGGGGATAAAACAGGTATTTCATGGAGAAAAGGTCCTAATTGAAGGGGGAAACCTGGTATTTCTTGGAGAAGATGTGATATATTTGGGAGAAATGTGGCCTTTCTGGAAGAAACTGTCCTATTTTGGGGATAAAACAGGTA